>SKCR01034835.1:0-82840 GCA_019454045.1 Zanthoxylum bungeanum
ATTTTATGGCTTTGATTTATTAAAAGTAAGGCTTGCTTTACTTATGATATACTCAAGCCAATTTCAACACACAAGCTTATTATTTAAACTAAGTCAAACTTTGGAAGTTGTCATGGGTTACTATTAACAGTACCTAAAATTCTCTCTTCTTCTCTCTTTAGGCGTGAACCAAGCTCTCTCCAATGGAGTTTTGGTTGCAAAATTCCTTTTAGCTAGCACTTCAATGAGTCAAATGAAGGTGATAGACAGACTAATCTGAGAGTTTGGAACTCGATCACAAGCTCCGAAGCTTCAATACATCCAACAAAGAAAGAAAAGTTTTGAACTTTCTCTACCAAGCAATGTGAGTTTTTCCGCAACTCCTCTTCTTTATTCACACACAAATCACAACTTAGAGACCTTGGCATGTTCTAGGAACACTTACAACTTATGCAAGTGTGATAGGAGGTTCTGTTTACCGATGGTACGAAAACAGCTTCGCTCTGGTTAGACCCCTCGAAATCCCATTGGTAGTATGACTATGTGTCTATGGGAATCCGAATCAGGGTAGGTGTATTTGGTTTTAACCTGAGATTTGCATCGCTAATACTTGCGACAATCAGTATACTTTGGTTTTGGTCGTCCGGGGCTTTAACATGTTCCGTGTACGCCTCTTCTGGGTATACTGAGAATCGTAGTGTATTGGGTGTGATGTCAAGATGGAAGTATCATTTCAGTCATATGGAGATGATGATCACGTAGAATACGGAACTGGTACTCTTATGTACTACGGTCATTAGGATACTATGACTAGGTCATGATTATCCGATTATAGAGACTAGTTACCAGAGATCCGATATATGATTCGTACGAGGTAGACACAATTCCAGCCCTAGGCCTAGCATGTGATATTCGATATTGGATCGTAATGTAATACTACGTATACTATGCCTGACATAGATTATATTCCTTAAAGAATATTTCAGGAGAATTGGGTAGGCACGGTGTGTTTTGCTAGAAGCCAACCATGTCTTGTAAATCGGTAAGAATGTGGTACCGGGTACTCACATTTGTTCGGATAAGTCCGACGACTGAATTACTGCCAACATATCCAGGGATCTCATGGGTCACTTCCTGAAGATTCAACCGATGACGTATGACTCGAACATAATTAATCTGAGATAATTATAAGAGAGAGAAAATTAATCTAGGATTAATTGCGGAAAGATTTTATCTAGGATAAGATTCAATTAATAGAGAGAGAGAGAGAACAATTAATTCAGAATTAATCGATAAAATAATATATTCGATATATTATATGAAATTAGATTTCACAACGGAATTAAAATTGGATTTTATTCGGGCGAACGAATTAATTTAGAATTAATTCGCAAGCGACTTTAAATAATTATTTTGCTAGACATTATTATTAATTAAATTTGATTTAATTAAGTCGCAACAGAAAATTCGTTAATACGGAATTAACGAACCCGAGCCCGGAATGTGTTTGCGGGCCCATTCGGATTTTGAATTAAAGTGGGGCCCACACTTTTCATATCACCTAGTCAACTTTATCAACTTTTGGTTGACAGAAGTTGGTGGGATTTTTGGTTAACTTGTTTCTTACACAAGTTTGAAAGATTGAAAGACATTTACCAATTATTGTATTTGATATATGACTTTTAATTTTTTGAAAAACACTATACACTTCATCTTCATCTCTCTTTGGCCGAAAAGGAGACTTCATTTTTTCTCTCCATTGGTGTGAAGCTTGGCTTCTTGCTAAGTGATTTTTGCTTCAAAAATCTCAAGTGCTAGCACATAAAGAATCATACAAAGGTGATATGGAAACATCCCTTGAGTTTGGAATTCAAAAAGATGAGCTTGGAGCAACTTCAAATGAGCAAAAGTTTGAAACTCTACACATCCTACCTTGCCGATCTATGTAAGTATTTTTTCCGCAATCTTACATAGTTTATTCACACATGTTTTATGCTTATTATATCCTTGGCTAGTTCTTAGAGAACCCAACAATGGTATCATAGCCTAATTAAGCATGAAATGAACTTAGGTTTTAATCTAAAAATTTGGGTATTTTTTATTTGAGCATTGATTTAATCAAATTGTTTGTTTGAGTATGCTTAGATAATGATAACTTAGAGTTATACATGATCAATTTTATTGAAAAATTAATTGGATTATTTTTCCCCAAATTTGAGGGCTTGGCTGAGACTATGGACCCTTTGTAGATCATGGCAATTTTTGGATGTGTTTTAAATGCATGATATATATTGATTTGTGATTTAATTGGATTGAAATCAAAATCGGATATAAAAATCCCATATTGCCGTGACTTGTAGAGCATGTTAATGACTTGATTTTATTTCAATAATGTTTGGACATGTATTGAACTAATAAAAGCATGATTAATTATGTAAATTGTTATTTTGGAAATGTTAATTGAATAATTAATTATGGCTATACACTTTAATTAAATAAATTTTGATATTTGGAATATTATAATTTAATTAATAGGCTTAATTTGGAATTGTGCTAAAATTGTTGTATCTGGGCCTAATTGGCTTGGTTGGGCCAAGTTGTTTTTTAGGACAATTGGATTGGATCCAAATTGGGCCTAAAATCATTCCATTAAATCCAAATATGATAAAATGGGCCTTTTAAATTTAATTGGGCCTAATGGGCCAAAATTAATTTTATGGCAAATAGGGTGATTCCTTTATTGGGCCTTGGCACTGGGTTTGACCCATATTGGTCAAAGCTCATGCCTTAAGAAATTAATTGAAAACCCATTGGACTTTAATTAAATTGACATTGGATGTTAATTGGGCTTTGAGACCCATTAAGATTAGATTTAGAATCTAAGTCGTAAAGGCGCATTAAAAGTGTAATTATTTAATTGGAATTAAATATGAATTAGTATTGAATACAAATTAAATCGGATTTAAAATTATAGTTCGATATAATTCAAGAATTCGCACTTTGAGTTTATTCTTAAACGAGCTCGCGCAAATCAAATCGTTGTTTGAACATTGGATGATCACTTAATTCAAAGATTAATTAATTGGATTAGATTGATTGAATAACATGCTTTGTGTGAATACTTGGATGTATGTATGAATAATATATATCAGATGGATATTAGATGGGTGAGGGCAATTTTGGAAATTGTTGTAATAAATTTAGAATTTATTAAATTGGACCTGCGTGTCCAGCTATTACCTCTTTTCTCATTGTATTCTCTTCTCACCTATTCCCCTCAATGTAAATGAGGTTCTTTAAAAGTATTATGTAATTGGGTAGAAGTATGAATAGTGCTAGCGGGGAGGAGAGGAAATAGAGAGATTTTTTCTTGGAACAATTTGTTGTATATCCATCCGCATATCATTATTAATTTTTTTCGCGCCTCATTATGCTTTTAGAATGCATGCTTAAGGGTGTATGATGAGACCAACTCAAAGATAATAAAATGGTTGCCAAATCGCGACAAAAATCGTCATTTTATATTAAACGTTTTTCCTTCCATTGAGTGATTCTCTCTCAAGATCCAAGATTGGCATTGGTTTGTTGGCCTAAGTCAAGACCTTTGTCCATCGCGGATGTGTTTGAATCACGAAAGCTTTGTTCCATATCGTACGCCTTGGGCAAGTTGTGATTTGTTGGCCAAAGTCAAGGTCACTTCTTGTTCATCGACATCGATTACGAAGCTTTCCCACTATCAATGGGTCACGCTTAACTGGTTTCATTAAGCTTGTTGAGCCAAAGCCAAGGCTTAGTTGATTCAGAGGAAAAATGGTAGGGAATATATTGGATATATTGGCATATATTGGATATATGTTTCGGACTTGGAAGTCCACCTACTGGATCTAGGAATTGGATGGGATCCAATTGATCTTAGAGATCTACCTAGTTAAGTTTCATACAATTGTTGGCCAAAGTCAAGGTTGTGTGTTATTTAACGAGGATCCTAGCCCACTAGGAAACTAGGTTTCCCGAGTAGTAGTACTCATGAGGGTTAGAGGCTCGCCGAAAAAATAGTGGGAGGCAAGTATTAATTTGCAATTTTGTTTAACTACTTGCCAATACGCGCTCATTTCATTTTTCGTCATTAAATATTTAATTATAAATATATTAGTTGGACTAATATTCAATTGTTATTTTAATTAAACAGTTGGACTGTATTCAAACTACTTCATTTATAGTTGATTATATAATTGGATTATAGTAATCAATATATTTGAATTAACCAATCAATAGTAGTTGATTATATAGTTAGACTATAGTAATCATTATATTCGATTGTACCCGAAATCGTTGATTGGATAGTTGGACTATTGGAATCAAGATGATTGAAAAAAGCGTTTGTTTAAAAACATAATCTGGTGTGAATATCTTTAAGCGGCTTCAATTTTCAGATTGGGAATAGAACCTCAGGATAATCCTGGGAGCCGAGAAGTTACTTTATTTTATAGAGTGACATCTCGGGCCTGAGCCCAGAGTTGAGCAAATAGTGGAGCATTTGCTTTGGAAGACTCATGGTGATGATAACTTTAGTGCTCAATCTGTTATGCCGCAATGACTCCTTAATTTCTTCATCAGAACTAAGAATTAGATCTTTATAGTATGATATTGAAATTGAAGGATCTTCATAGATCTATTCTTAGATCTTAGAAGTACTAATTGCAATAGAAAACTCTTGGAGAGTTAATGGCTATGCTCAATGACACACATCCAGAGCTTGCAAAAGGGCAAGAAACGCAAGGCGCATCTTACTCCTACATCCCAGAAGGTCTAGGCTTGGCCGAAGACTTCTAGGGATGTGAAAAGGAGCAAAGACAAAATCGTCACAATCTTTTGGGAAGACAAAGGACATATCCCAAATGTCTGCCTAAACTGTGGCAAACGGGGTCACTGGATGCGTGACTGCCGTATGGAAAAAGCAAACATGAAGAAAGTGAAGGCGGGCAAGGCTCCAACTTCAAGAATGTTTATTATAAACATGTCCACTGCTGGTTTTAAAATTGGATTTTAGATACTGGATGTGGTACATAAATGTATGTACTGATGCGGGATCTGCTGATTAGCAGGAGACTGGCTTCAGATGAGATCGACCTATGAGTTGGAAACGGGACGAGAGTCGCTGTTTTGGCCGTAGAGAAACCTAAGTTTTGGAACTGCCATTTGGGCATGTACTTGAATTAGGAAACTGTTATAATGTACCTAGTTTGACTAGAAATATATCTTTGTATCTAGTTTAACCCGTTGGGGTATACCTTTATATTCTAGAACACTAAGTGTTTTGTTTATAAAGATGATATTGAGATAAGCACATTAGATGTGAAACAGTATTTATATTTTGAATATAAATGAATCTCAAACATATAATATGACAACAAAAGCTCAAACTGAATAAATCTGTTGAGACTTATAAGTGGCCTTGTTGTTTGGGACACATTAACGACACTCGTATATACACACTTTTGAAGAGTGGATACTAGGATGGATTGATTCTAATTCAAATGATGTCTACGAATCAGTTTATTAGGCAATGTGCCTAAAACACCTTTTACTTTGTAAAAGTGCAAGTACCACCGATCTTTTAGCCCTCGTTCATAGTGACGTAAGTGGGCCCATATCTAGCTAGGATAGAGGTGGATATGAATACTTCGTAACCTTTACGGATGTGGCATCGCGTTACGGTTATATGTATCTTATGAAACACAAGTCAGAAACTTTTGAGTAATTCAAAGAGTTTCGACACGAAGTATAAAAAACAGACCGACAAAAGTATTAAAAACATTACGGTCGGACCATAGTGTAAAATACTTGAACATATGAGTTTCAAGATTACTTGAAAGAATATGGTATTCTTTCACAGTGGACTCCTCCCGGGACACCTCAATTTGACGGTGCGTCCGAACAGAGAAACCAAACTTTGTTTGATATGGTAAGGTTAATGATGAGTCATTCTGAGCTACCAATTTCCTTCTGAGGATACACAGTAAACAGTGCAATACTTATTTTGAATAAGGTTACATGTAAATCTGTTAGACAGACTTCATATTAGATATTAACAGGAAATAAATCAGGTTTTCTCATTCCTGAAGATTTGGGATGCTGGGCATATGTTTGGATGATCCCAAACTAGAACCCAAATCGGATAAGTTCCTAATTTGTGGGTTGTCCTAGGGAAACCAAAGTATAATACTTATACAACTCACAAGAGAACAATGTAATTGTTGCTCTCCATGCGGTTTTCCTAAGAGGAATTCCTATATGCAGTGGCAAGTGGGAGGAAAGTAAAACTCGATGAAAATCATAGTAATACTGTTTCTGGCACTGACTCCTTTACGGAACACAAACAGTTCATCATAGATGAAACTATACCACAATCTTCGAATACACAAGAACCGCGTAAATCGGAGAGAGTCAGAAAACAACCTGGGAGGTATGGGTTTCTGATCTCACCTCATGTAGATGTCAATCTTATTGAGGAAGATGAACCTGCTACGTATGAGGAAATGATACAAGGTATCGACTCATTTCATGGCAAAGTGCCATGAAGTCCAAAATGGATTCCATGTATACCAACTAAGTTTGGACACTGGTTGATGTACCAGAAGGCATTGTTCCTATTGGTACTATATGAGTTTTCAAGGAAGACATACATGGATGGTAACATACAAATGTACACAGCTAGGCTTGTATAGAAAGGGTATCGTCAACGACATAGTGTCGACTAAGATGAAACTTTTTCACATGTTGCCATGATTAAATCCATTTGGATAATGCTTGCTAATGTTGCATATTTCATTTATGAAATATGACAGCTGAACGTCAAAAACGCTTTCCTTAAACGGAAACCTTTTGGAGGATATTTACAACATCCTGACGGTTTTGTTGTACCAAAACAAGCAAACAAGGTTTGCAAGTTAAATCGATCCATTTATGGATTGAAGCAAGCATTGCGTTCTTGGAACTAGGGTTTTGATGTAATCATAATGGTATATGATTTAATTCAAAACGAAAATGATTATCGTGTATATAAAAAGGTTAGTGGGAGCGCACTGACAGTGATTGTCCTATATAATGATAATATATTATTTCTTGGAAATGAAATTCCCATATTAAAATCGGTGAAAACTTGGCTTTCATGAAAATTCTCTGTGGAATACTTGGGAGATGCAACATTTATTCTAGGAATAAAGATCTACTGGGATATATCTAAAAGTTATTGACACTCTCCGAGAATTCGTACATTGAAAAATATGTACGCGACCTGGTGTCTCATATGCTTTGAGCATATGGAGTCACAATCAGGCCAATCCAGGTGATGGTCACTGGATTGATGTTAAGAACATCCTTAAGTATTTTAGACGAACTAATGATGCTTTCTTAAGTTATGGAGAAGGAGAACTTGAAGTGACTGGTTCACTGTTGCAAGTTTCCAAACCGACAAAAATGACTGTAAGTCGCAATAAGGGTACTGCATAGTTTGAATAACGGAACAATGAGCTGTAAATCTTCCAAGCAAGATACTGTTGCCGAATAAATAACAAAAAGCGCAACATTGCTGCAGCTGAGGCAACAAAAGAAGCATTTTGGATCTATAAAATTCCTAATTAGATTATGAGTAGTTCTGTTAGCAGCTAAGCTAGGCTACAACGCAGGCCAAGGAACCGCAGTCTCATCAACGATCCAAGTATGTACTTCAACCATTTCATTTGATTCGTAAGATCATACCTTATGGTGATATGATCAAATAAATCGCATCAGATGATAACATTACAAATCCGCTGACGAAAGCTGTTTCTCAGCAGAAGTTTGAGCGACCCGTACATAGTTCAGGTGTAGGACACTTGAGTGGTTGGCTATAGGCCAAGTGGGAGATTGTTGGACAATTATGACCCATAACATCACTATTTGTACAGAACATGGTGTTGTTGTACAAATAAACTATGTGACAAAGGAGATTGCTCTTTTATCATTTGTAATTAGATTACCAAGATATATAAATGATAAAAGTCCATATGATTAGTACCAGATTAATAAGATATGAGACAATATTAATCCACTAAGGTTTAATCATTAAATATCCCTAGTCGTAGTATTATCGAGACTGGACATCGATAATGCGGATAGACTAGTACTGCACTTGTGCGCGTTGTGGGAGCATAACGACATAGTTATCATATATTAAGTATTGGATACTTATGCAAGTGTGATAGGAGGTTCTGTTTACCGATGGTACGGAAACAGCTTCGCTCTGGATAGACCCCTCGGAATCCCATTGGTAGTATGACTATGTGTCTATTGGAATCCGAATCAGGGTAGGTGTATTAGGTTTTAACCTGAGACTTGCATCGTTAATACTTGTGACAATCAGTATACTTTGGTTTTGGTTGTCCGGGGCTTTAACAGGTTCCGTGTACGCCTCTTCTGGGTATACTGAGAATCGTAGTGCATTGGGTGTGATGTCAAGATGGAAGTATCACTTCAGTCATATGGAGATGATGATCACGTAGAATACGGAACTGGTACTCTTATGTACTGCAGTCATCAGGATAATATGACTAGGTCATGATTATCTAATTATATAGACTAGTTACCAGAGATCCGATATATGCTTCGTACTAGGTAGACACAATTCCAGCCCTAGGCCTAGCATGTGATATTCGATATTGGATCGTAATATGTAATACTACGTATACTACGCCTGACATAGATTATATATTCCTTAAAGAATATTTGAAGAGAATTGGGTAGGCACAGTGCTTTGCTAGAAGCCAACCATGTCTTGTAAATTGGTAAGAATGTGGTACCGGGTACGCACGTGTTCGGATAGTCCGACGACCGGATTTACTGCCAACATATCCAGGGATCTCATGGGTCGCTTCCCGAAGATTCACCGATGACGTATGACTCGAACATAATTAATCTGGGATTAATTATAAGAGAGAGAAAATTAATCTAGGATTAATTGCTGAAAGATTTTATCTGTGATAAGATTCAATTAATAGAGAGAGAGAACGATTAATTCGGAATTAATCGATAAAATAATATATTTGATATATTATATGAAATTAGATTTCATAACGGAATTAAAATTGGATTTTAATCCAGGCGAACGAATTAATTTAGAATTAATTCGCAAACGACTTTAAATAATTATTTTACTAGACATTATTATTTAATTAAGTCGCAACGAAAAATTCGTTAATACGGAATGAACGAACCCGAGCTCGGAATGTGTTTGTGGGCCCATTCGGATTTTGAATTAAAGTGGGGCCCACACTTTTCACATCACCTAGTCAACTTTATCAACTTTTGGTTGACAAAAGTTGGTGGGATTTTTGGTTAACTTGTTTCTTACACAAGTTTGAAAGATTGAAAGACATTTACCAATTATTGTATTTGATATATGACTTTTAATTTTTTGAAAAAACCATACACTTCATCTTCATCTCTCATTGGCCGAAAATGAGACTTCATTTTTTCTCTCCATTGGCGTGAAGCTTGGCTTCTTGCTAAGTGATTTTTGCTTCAAAAATCTCAAGTGCTAGCACACAAAGAATAATACAAGGGTGATAGGGAAACATCCCTTGAGTTTGGAATTCAAAAAGAGGAGCTTGGAGCTCAACATACAATCAAAGAGGAGCTTGGAGCAACTTCAAATGAGTAAAAGTTTTGAACTCTACACATCCTACCTTGCCGATCTATGTAAGTATTTTTTCCGCAATCTTACATAGTTTATTCACACATGTTTTATGCTTATTAGATCCTTGGCTAGTTCTTAGAGAACCCAACAATGTTATCATAGCCTAAATTAAGCATGAAATGAACTTAGGGTTCTTAATCTAAAAATTTGGGTATTTTTGATTTGAGCATGATTTAATCAAATTGTTTGTTTGAGTATGCTTAGATAATGATAACTTAGAGTTATACATGATCAATTTTATGAAAAATTAATTGGATTATTTTTCCCCAAATTTGAGGGCTTGGCCGAGACTATGGACCCTTTGTAGATCATGGCAATTTTTGTTTTTAGACCATTGGATGTGTTTAAATGCATGATATATATTGATTTGTGATTTAATTGGATTGAAATCAAAATCAGATATAAAAATCCCATATTGTCGTGACTTGTAGAGCATGTTAATGACTTGATTTTGTTTCAATAATGTTGGACATGTATTGAAAATAATAAAGCATGATTAATTATGTAAATTGGTATTTTGGAAATGTTAATTTGAATAATTAATTATGGCTATACACTTTAATTAAATAAATTTTGATATTTGGAATATTATAATTTAATTAATTAGGCTTAATTTGGAATTGTGCTAAAATTGTTGTATTTGGGCCTAATGGGCTTGGTTGGGCCAAGTTGGTTTAGGACAATTAGATTGGATCCAAATTGGGTCTAAAATCATTAAATTAAGTCCAAATATGATAAATGGGCATTTTAAATTTAATTGGGCCTAATGGGCGAAAATTAATTTTATGGCAAATAGGGTGATTCCTTTATTGGGCCTTGGCACTTGGGTTTGAACCATATTGGTCAAAGCCAATGCCTTAAGAAATTAATTGAAAGCCGATTGGACTTTAATTAAAATTGACATTGGATGTTAATTGGGCTTTGAGACCCATTAAGATTAGATTTAGAATCTAAGTCGTAAAGGCGCATTAAAAGTGTAATTATTTAATTTGGAATTAAATATGAATTAGTATTGAATACAAATTAAATCGGATTTAAAATTATAGTTCGATATAATTCAAGAATTCGCACTTTGAGTACTTATTCTTAAACGAGTTGGACTCGCGCAAATCAAATTGTTGTTTGAACATTGGATGATCACTTAATTCAAAGATTAATTAATTGGATTAGATTGATTGAATAACATGCTTTGTGTGAATACTTGGATGTATGTATGAATAATATATATCGGATGGATATTAGATGGGTGAGGGCAATTTTGGAAATTATTATAATAAATTTAGAATTTATTAAATTGGACCTGCGTGTCCAGCCTATTACCTCTTTTCTCATTGTATTTCTCTTCTCACCTATTCCCCTCAATGTAAATGGGTTTTTCCCCCATGCCTCCAAAATCATAAAATTATACATTTGAAATCATTTTCATCATCAAAACATTAATCTGAAACAAAGCTTTATCAAAAGCTTAAATCATAATTTTCAACTCGCTTGAAATCCTCATTTTCAAGTATAAATTAATCAAATCAATATCCAGAAAATCATAACATGAAAACATAATTAAAATTCTGAAATAAATACTCCCAGTTAAAAGAAAAATATCCACTCATAGTGATTTGGCAATTCAGATGCGGTATGCGATGTAGGTGACTTGCGAGTGTTCTGACGTCGATCTAAAGTGAAAACAACGTCACTTCTCTTTCTTTATAACTCAGAATATTTCCATATCACATGAAAGAATATGTAATGCATGGACAATTAATCTATTGGAGTGTTGGAGACATCTATGGTATCTATGAATTTAACGGGCTGAGATTTAGAGTTGTACAATACGGTAGTGGAAACTTATATTTCACTAATCGCTAGAAAATTCACTGCTTGATGTCTAACTTTGAAAATTCATTGTGATTAATTGGGGATGAATCTGAAACTAAAATTTTACTGGAATGGTCCATAATGTATCTAGTTTATGTAGGTTTTTACGGTTCTGATTCCGATACCAGAAACTCAAATTATGGACTGAAGTTCAGGGGCTCTGCAACCGGAAAAACTGGGCACAAGGGCAGCAGATTGCCCGACTTCAAAAATTCGGTTCGGTCTCATATTAAGTCCAAAAATTCTAAATTTTGGATATGTTACTCCTCTTTGTGTATAGTTTACCCATAAATTTACGCTTCATCAATCAGACACCACAAATGTGACTTATAAGTTAATATTCACAACCTATCCAGAATGTGACTTCATTAAACTCACTGCCCAACATACCAATTTCATCCCTCTATTAACTTTATTTAATTTGATCATCACTACCAGATTTTCCAGCTCAATAAACACATATTAACATACATAAAAATTATTTAATTTCTTAATCTTATTAAGGTCGTCATTTTATCAAACACTAGGTGTGTATTGTGGATATACATTATATTTAATACAAACTCTTTTTATCCTTCATTTTTGGCACTACTAATACACTTCAACATGTATCAAGCCTTCATCAAACAACCAAAACAGCCCTTATCTTACTTCACAAATCAACAAACAACATCAACACCAACCTTACCACCTTCACACAAGTATTTTTTTAACACATCAACATTAGAACAAAAGAAACAAATTCAACTCTCAATTAATTTCCAACAAAACACATGTTATCATCACCCAAGCATAATCCATTAATCCTCAAATCATCAAATTACAACATTAAACTCCTTGGATTCCAATGTAATCTATGTGTAGGATTTTCTTAATTTGGGGGTTTCTCAAATTATTAACTTCCCAACACAATAATTAGCTAAACCTCATCAACCTCAAGTCAATAACACCCATCAATTACCAAATCACCAAAACATTATCAATTCAAGTTTGGACCAAACATTTCCTTACCTTGAATTCATTTCTCTCTTCACTAGCATAATCCCCAAAGCTTCCACTTCTTTCTTCTAAGCTTGCATGTGTGATTGAGCACTTGAATCAACCCAAATTTGGTGGACAAGATGAAGGAAAATTCTGCATCTTCTAACTCATCCCTTCTCTCACGTTTTGTTCTCTAAAAAATGAGGGATGAAAGAGTGATGCCCTCTTTATATACTAGGGGCTGTTTGCAAAAGGTTAAATAATTAAAAATGTTTGAAACTTTAAGAATTCTCCATTTTGGTCCGTTCTATTCATCCGAATTCGATTTATATTTTAGTTCTGTTTAGGCTTCGTATTTGAAGAAATGTCCAACGTGAAAGTTGTAGATATCAGTCCTAGCTTTCCAACGATATAAAATTCATAAAAATCGGATATCAAATGGGAAAGTTACGGTCCGAATACTAAACGTTGTCCGTGTTAAAGTTTTAAAATAAATTTCTTAACGGTACTACAAGGAATTTATCGAATAAGCTTAAAGTAATTTCATGAGCCTAACACACACTTTCATATGATCAAGTAATATGTATTATTCCATTCCTAACTTAGTATTCATCGGGTTACCGAGGTGTTACACAGTCACTGTCAGTCACATAGTCACAGTCCCAATTACGATCACAATCACAAAGTTAGAGACAGTCGTAGTCAAATCCATATTCAAACATACAACTGAGTCTAATATCAGTCACATATATGATTTTCAATCACAGTAATAGTTATAAATACTCAATCATATTCTTATAGTCACATATATAATACTTAGTCACATTTCCTAATTACAATGACAATTACAAATAGTCAATCACAATTATAATGTCAGTTAGTTACAATATTATTTTACATAACTAAAAATATATTTAACATGACCAACCATTAAACAAAAATTATTTTCCATGTGAACAATTACCGAAAAATATATTTGATGTCTAACTTTTAAAAAACTTGAAAAATGAATTTAACTATTCTTTGTGAATAGTAATCTCAAAAAAATTAATGTGTAAATAGAAAAATATTGTGTTAGAATGAAGATGAGTAAAATATTGATATAAATATAGTGATAGTCAATTAGAACTATATTTTGGACTGAATAGGGAGAATCTTATAAAATTAGGACTAATTATGAAAATCATTAGGAACTTATCCTTTTTTAAAAATAGTCGTGGTGGAAAGAACTTTTTCATATTTCTCTAAATTTTGTTTTATGCTAAAAAATAATTATTATGTTCTTTTGTGATATTTTAATGGTGGGAAAAAGTTAAAAATTTTAGTTTTTTTTTTATAAAATTCACTTTTTAAAAGAAATCACGATTATCAATCATAATTTTTTTAAATATTAACCAAACAATTAAAAACAGTATTTTAACCAAAATACAGTTTTGTCATCTTAGTTTATGTCAAACCGCAACACCATATAGAGTCTAAAGGATTTCCTGTGCACGAGTGTATGTAAAAGGGCAGTCTTGTAATTTTTTCTTTATTTACACAATTATATTACAAAAATAAAAATAAGAATTTTAATATAACACCCCAGTCACCCTGGTGCGATCATGATGGACATTTCTTACTTGTATGAAGTATTATTTAGCATAAATCACATATAAGTAAATTCGCATTCATGAAAATTATTTCTCGAGGATTTGGTACGATTTCTATTTTTCAATTATATTTTGGACAGTTTTTGGATATTTCGGCCCTAACTTGAGCTACCGATGTCTATTTTCAGTGATCTTGGTACTGTAAAAAAGCTTAGACAAAGACCTACAACTTTGATGTTGGTATTTTTCCAAATTCCGAGCAGAACTAGATCAAAAATGAGAATTTTTCTGCCTATACTGTGCAGTGACGAGAATAGCCCTCCATTTTTAACATGTGCCAAATTTAAATTAATATTTTATTCTTAAAATAAAATCGTTCTTTTATAATATAAACCAGCCAATATTTACTTTCTTATCCAACTCCAACTCACGAAATTTCTACACACTCGCACACAAAATTTGCTTCTTCATGCTCAAGTCCAAGGCTTCAAGTAAGAGAGATTTGTTAATTCTTCAAGCACTTCTCAGCTCTTGTAAGTCTCTTTTACTCATTCTTGTTATTAATTTGAAGTTTTCAACATGTAATCTTAATGCCCAATTTCGAAATTTTGAGAACCCAAAGTTAGGTTTGATTCATTTTGCATGATTAGGCTTATTAGAGTGTGTATTTATGAATTGGGGATGTTCTGTCATGAAGTATGCATGGATTGTTTGGATTTCACAAAATTTGTAAATGAGTTAGTCATGGTCGAAAATGATGGTTGAATGGAAACTTGATTTTGTGGTTTAGTGATGATGTAAACAATGTAAAATTGTATCTAGAGTAAAGGTTAATTGCTATGTTGAGAATGTAAAATGTTAAGTAATTTGGAGAGGTGGCCGAGTATATGGATATAGAGAAGACTTTATTTTGTGTTTTTATTGATAATATAAGTAATGTAGTTAGTGCCTAATTTGATGTTGGAAGTGTTGGTGGTGATAATTGTGTGTGTGTATGGTCGTGTGTGGCCGAGAATTTTTCATGCAGTATTTGTGGCAATATTGTAAGTGTTAGGAAATGTAGGTTATGTTTGTGTTATAGAGAACTTTCATGCCGATTTGAGTTGTCGTGTTGGTGTAAATGCCGAGATATGGCAATTGTCGTTGAGAAAGTTTTTGCCATGTAAGGCTTAGTGTATTGTTTGATGAAAAAGCAAGATATGTTTGGAGAAATTCATGTATCAAGGCTCATGATATCTTGTACTCATGGGATACAAGGATAGACTAAGCTCATGTTATTACATTTGTTTGCCATTTTAGGAACTGTGTAGTTACCATTGAGCCGTTAGCACTTTAGTTGCGAGTCGTCTCGTTTCAGTTTAGAAAGCGAGTAAATGTACTTGATTTCCCCGTAGCATAAACTCATGTATTTTCATACGCATGACTCGATCACTGGCATTCTATTCGGATCTTAATCATTCTTGAAATTCATGATTTGTAGATTTGACACAGGATATCTCGTCGGGCTTCGTACTACCTCGCGAGCCGTAGAGCCACGATATAACATAATGAGTGGATGTTATGTTTTCAAGCTTTCCATTTTAAGAATATTATACTTTAAATTTAGTTTCTTTTACCGTTTAAATTAAGTTCTTTCTGGGTATCAATTTATTGTTTTTGACATCACGCTTCAAGGTTACTTTACTTTCATTTATGGGTTTTCCGAGTTCTAGTATACATGTATCTTTTAGGACCACAATAGCTTTTCATGACTTTATAGTTCGTTTTCATGTTGATTTGTACATGTTCATGATTTCTATTGAATAGTTGTGAATTACATGTTTTTAAATGCCAGTGGATTACAACTCTCTCATATTTAGCGTCTTGGGTTCGCTCATGTTGTCTCATGGGGGACTGATCACCCATATAGGCTTATTCATATTCATGTTCACATTCCTCTGCTTACGCGGTGATAGGTCCCGCTAAGTAGGTTTCACGCCCCTAGGCTATGAAACTGGTGTATTTTCCATGACTATGTTTTATATTATAAAATTTTATGATTTCAACAGGATATGAATTTTCTATATTTATGATTTATGACCATACAAGCACGTTTGCCAGTTTTATTCTATTTATATGGTTTTACTTTCTTCATCATTTACTTAACATTCATTCACTAAGTCATTCATGTGACTTGCCCTTCATTCTCTCAGCTTTGGATGTAGGTCTCTTTATAACCTCTCGGTGAGGTCTTATCATGTTAGATGGCTTATTTCAGAGGAGATGGTTACCAGCTGTAGTCGTAGAGTCTTGTGATAAACACTAAAAAATGTACATTTAATAAAAAAAATTAATCATTTTACTGTTGTAGATTCACTAATCCCATTAATTTAACACTTTTTGAAAATAATAATTAGTTTTATGATTTATCTATTTTTATTATATTTTTATGTCTGTAGGTGAAATAATATTTGGATGAATAACTAGAAAAATTGACATGACATTTGAATTTTTGAGGCCAAAAACTTAAAATGACGTTATAACAATGTACAATTTCAAAAATTTCAACTTTGCGTAATTTTCATATTTTGGCCATAACGTTTTACTCCGATATCAGATTGATGTATTCCAGTTCCTAATGAAAGAAAACTCAAAAATCTATAATTTGCTCTTTACAAGATTTTCTAGTTATGAGGTTTTCAAGGTCGAAATTGATGAAGAAGCTAACCTGTATGCATTTAATTTTAATTATTAGAAAAAAAAAATATAAAAAAATAATAGTTGAAATGTCACAATCCATATGATTGTGACAAATGTTTGCAAAATGATCAACAAAAAATCAAACAAAAGTAAAAAAAAAAAACAAAAAAAATAAAAGTTTATTGTTTGTATTTGATTTGTAAAGTTGTAAATCATAATTGAGGGATGAGTACCTCTACTATAAATAGAGATGCTCACCTCCTATTTTCTTCATGATTCTTTCATTTTTTTCTCTTGAAAATTTGGAAGATATGTCTTTTGTGTTTTATTTTTCTTATAATCTCTTTTTTCTTTCATAATAAAATTATGAGTATTTTTTATTTAAAACATTAATAGCTAATTTCATTCTGATGGGGTAAAAGGTAAAACTCTTAATATGAGAATATATATTTATTTTACTTATGTTATAAATATAAATCACATTTTTTTAATATTTGCATCTATTTTATATTATGAGTGTTCTGATTCGCTGTAGACAATCTCATTTGGATTGACACTATCAATACTTTACTCCGTTTTATATGAGAGAATAATTTAAATCTGAACTAATTATTTACAAACTTTGTTACCATAGTTATGAATTTTTTTATATAATTTGGCATAATTGAGTAACTATCTGGAATTGTTATAGACAAATGTTGTCACTACTTACATGGTTGGTTTTTATATGTTTTGCCATAATTAATTCATGAAGTAAATTAAATTGGTAATAATGATAATTTATATATTATAAAAAAAATAAGATTTATTTATTTTTAAATATCAATAGTGGATCTCGTAACCCCAATATTTTATTTTATTGATATAGTCCAATTAAAATTGTCCATCACTTCAAACAATTCAGATTTTTTTTAGTTTGTTACTCAAATTATTATTTTATTTTACAAAATCTATTCCTTGTGGATTGATCCCGGACTTATCGAGTTATTTTATTACACTCTTAATTTGGGAGTAAAGTACCACTTTGTGAGTGTGTCAAGTTTTTAACGCCGTTGGCAGAGAATATAATTAGTAGATAAAATTATAATTTAATATCATTACATTTTTTTCCTTTTCTTTTTTATTTCTTTTTAGTTTTTTTTTTTTTGTATTTCTGCATCTCATTTTTTCTTTACATTTGTGTAGATCCAAAATATCTTGATTGATCTTAAATGAATTTCGAACCCATATATTCCACATATAGATAAACCATGTACAAAAGACAAAAAACTCAATTAAAATAGAGCTTGTATTTTACCAAAGAATTTCTTGAACCATCTCTATCTAGATATTCTTCCATAATATTTTGTGAGAACCTAATTCAAGAAATTGAAATAGTTGAACGAGAAATTCAATTGAGATCTGAATTAAAAAGAATCATAGAACGTTTTTACGATCCAATCACTACAATTGTGTTTTTTCTTTAGTCATTTACTTTTACTTTTTTTCAATTGTTTATTATTTTTTTCTTTTTGTAAGTATTGCATTTGCATATTTAATTTTAACATATAGTTTACATTTAGGTTGCATGAGACATTGGTCTCAATCATATAGCAGTAGATTAAATAAAGAGTCTCCATCACCTTCACCATTAGTCAAAATGGCTGATAACCGAGATGAAAATCCAGTTGATCAAGTAGAACACGAGTCACAACATGGTGATCTTAATCATCATAGGACACTTAGAGAATTCATGAATCCCACTAGGACAAGATCACCATCTTGCATTGTTTCCCCCAAATACATCACGTTTCAATTTTAAATCATGTGTCATCCAACTTTTACCCACATTCCACGGTCTAGAATTAGAAAATCCTTATCAGCACTTGAGGGAATTTGAAGAGGTATGTAATACTTGCATAGATCAAAATTACACCATGAATATAATTCGACTCAAGTTTTTTCCATTTTCTTTAAAGGATAAAGCTAAAATTTGGCTTTAGATCCTTAAGTTAGTATCCATCAGAACATGTGATGATTTATAAGAGCAATTTCTGAAAAACTTCTTTCCCCCTCACAGAACAAACTCCTTTAAAAGGAGAATAATATTATTCACACAAGAGTCGGGGGAAACACTTAACCAATGTTGGGAGAGATTTAAAGAAATGTTAAATGTTTGTCCACATCACGGGTTTGAAACATGAGGAATGATTTCCTACTTCTACGAGGGTTTAACACCGTAAAGTAGACAAGTAGTGAAAATGATGTGTAATGGTGAATTTATGGACAAAAGTATCGAAAATGCACTAGATTATCTAGAACACATAGCAGAAAATGCACAATATTGGGACACCGTTGGCACTTATGAGTCGTCTGTAAAACCACAGCCATCTGGTAGAGGCATGTTTAACCTTATGGAAGACCATGACATTTCTTCTAAATATGCATCTCTAGCTAAAAAAGTTGAGGCATTAGAAATGAGAAAGAGTGATCATGTCAAGTCAATTCAACAAGTCACATGCCATATTTGTAATTCAAATGAGCATGTCACACAAGTTTGCCCAACCTTGCCAGCCCTGCAAGAATGTCTCCATGACCAAGTTAGTTCTATAAACACCTTCAAGAGACCAAATCCAAATCCATACTCCCAAACCTACAAATCTGGTTGGAGAAATCATCCAAACTTTAATGAGAGGAATGATAACCAAGCAAAACCATCGCAACAACCTCCACATGCACATTGGAATTTCCAAAATTCTCAGAATTATGCACCATACGTCCCACCCCCTAGGAAAACCTCTAAGGTTACCTTGCATGTATTCATTGAGAAACATGAAGTCATCAATAACCAAAATGTGCAAACATTGAGTGATCTGAAAGATACTTTTGCCAAAATCATATATGCATTGACCATTCATGAGAAAAGAAAGTTTCCTGCACAACCACAAGCACAACCAAACCCCAAAAGTTATGAAAACTCTAATGAGAGTAGTTCTGGTAGTCAACACATAGACAAGTCAAATATGTTATTACTTTTTGCAGTGGTAAGATCGTCCAAAGACCCATTCTTGAACCTCGTGAAGTTGAAAATAAGTCAGTTTTGGAAGGTAAGGAAAATGTTGAGGAACCAACTTATTTCCTTGAGAATAACGATTTTCACATGCAACTCTATTTCATCAAGCATTGAAAACAAAGAAATTGAATCATTCTCCAAAAATATATGAAATATTCAAACATGTGAAGGTCAATATTCATTTCTTAGATGTCATCAAACAGGTACCATATTATGCTAATTTTTTTTGAAAGACTTGTGCATTGTAAAAAGAAAACATCAGGTAAGAAAGAAAACTTTTCTAGCTGAATAGGTAAATTCTATTCTCAAGTAATAATGCATTAAAATATAAAGACCCTGGTTGTCTATTTATTTCATGTATTATTGGAAATCATAAAATTAAACATGCATTGCTTGATCTTGGAGCTAGTGTCAATTTTCTTCCATTTTCGGTTTACCAATAACTTAATATTGGTGAGTTAAAACTAACTTCAACTACTTTTTTACTTGTTGATAGATCAGTTAAGGTACCGAAAGGAATTATGGAAGACGTGTTATTACAAGTCGATAAATTCATATATAATGTAGATTTTATTGTTGATGAGCGGAAAATATATCAATATTTACCGCCCTTTTAACATAATATTTTGTATGGTTTCTCGGGTTTTATGAACATTTTGATATGTTTTTATTTGTTTTCCAGATAAATAAAGTTTTGGGACTTAATGGAATTAACTTAGGGCTAAAATGATGAAAAACAGATGAAAAAGGACAAAATAGGAAAATTACTATTCACATGACGCGCCTCAATTATTCAGCTGCCGACACGCGTCATCATTTGCGTCATCATTGCATCATCATTATAGCACGCGTTGCGACGCTAAAGCCTTCAAGCGTCGCGATACCCACACAATAATTCAGTTTTCTGATAGCTGCCATTTACTGTAGAGAGCGTTGCGATGCGCAAGCCAAAATTTGCCTATAAATAGCAGCTGATTTCATTTTCCAAATTCATACTTTCCTTAGCTATTTTAATAAGGAACTGAGGATTGTATATTGTTTGTATATATTTATAGTAATATATTTTTATTTTTAGTAGTAATAATAATAGTTCATTTATTTTATCTTTCTTTTATGTTTTGTAGTTAATTTCCGTTGTAGGAAGGGTGAAACTTTTATTATGATAATTTAGGTTAATCTCCCTTATATTATAATATATAAATTATCTTAAAACCTGACTTAATTGGATACTGCCTTTATGGTCGGTTGGAATTAATTAAAATATGACTTAATCAGGATACCACCTATATGGTCGGTTAATGCAAATTTATATATTATAATATGAGAGATTTCTAGATTTGAAATAATAAAGGTGGAACCCTTACCCCGATATTTTATTTTTAATCTAGAGAGTGATGAAGCACAATATTCACAAATTAATAATTGATTTTCTAATATAATGGGTAATACATTAGGCTTGTTTATTAAATCTTAATCTTGATGCTTCTTGTTGCCTGATCACCAATAAGATTGATGTGGTAAACTTAAAATGAACTTGACGAAGGGATTTTAGGTTTCAGCCTTAGATTCAATAGCTCACGATCTCACTTTAGAGGAGATTTCATTCCAGAATAGACATATACTTATCGGGCGTGGGTAGCCATAATTGGAACTTGAACTTAATGAATTCAGATAACTTGACTAACATAAACATATAGTTAATTGGGTTATCTTGGGTGTTTGCATCTGACCATCGACAGAGGCTTTTGCATATCTTCGTGTTTCAGGTTAACAACTGATTTATTACACATGTATAAGAGAATCAATTCATCATTAAAATAATATTGTGTGGAATCAAAATCCTAGATGTTTGTGTCTTTTGTTATTTTCCTTTGTATTTTATTTTGTGTTTTTATTTATTTATTTAGCAAATCCACAATCAACCAACCAATTAGCAATCATTCTCTTCTCACCCCAATTAGTTACCTGTAAATAAATAGAATCAATAACTAATAACAACAGTAGAAATTAAGTTCTCTTGGGATCGATATTTTTATACTACTTGAGCGATACGTTCGCTTGCGTTACGTGTATGATTTCACTGATCAAGTGTTTTTGACGTCATTGTCGAGGACTTATTTTTCTTACGTTATTAATTTTAAAGCTATCTACTTTACTTGTATCTAATTTTCTTTACTTTTATTTGTAATTTTTATTTCTTTCTTTTACTTTTCAGGTGGTTGAAATATGGATCATTATTGAGCGATGGAAGCATTACGAGCTTTAAGATAAGAAGATACACCCTATATCAGGGAGACACAATCCGATTTTCTGAGGCCTGTTGTCCAACCCAACAACTATCAGTGGATGTCAGAGAGAAATAACACAACATTTGCTCAGCCATTTCAGTTATGTGAAATATGTGATGGTGACCACTCGAACGATCAATGCATGTACAACTACAATTCGGGGTGGCACTACTATCAGAGACCTTCATATGATGAACCGACATATTTCACTGAACCATGTTTTCCATCTTATCCACAATCAACTTAAAATCTTCAAGAACCAGAACCATCAGTGGAAATACAGTTGATGGACATGCTCAAGAAAAAGGAAGCTAAACTTGATACAATATTTCTGAGTCAAATAGAAACCTTACAGAGGCTGATAGATCAATTGAGACATTTAATAGAAAACCAGAACTACATACCCCACAGAACATTTTCAGATGACACTGATGAAGCCTTCGAGTACCAAGAGTTTCATGATAACACCTTAATAGGGGAGGAGGCTGAGGTAGAGGTATCAATTCAGGAGCCATAACAAGTAGAATCTCAATTTGATCTGGATAATTATCTGGTTGCTGATTGCATATGTGAGAAACAAACAGAAGAGCTACATGAGCCGTTCATACCAACCGCAAAGGATAAAGGCCTACAATCAGACATATCTTTACATCCTCAGGTTGACACTTATGGAGCCTGCATTGCACATATGTCAAATGAAGAGCTGAATGCAGAAATGCTAAAATATATATGTGACGAAAAGATGGAACAAGATGCAGAGCAAAAACATGAGCAATTATGTGACCTTGTTGAAAATCTTATGACACCAGATGATACATCACAATAGTGCGGAGTACACATTGAAGACACCGATCAGAAGCTTGACAGAATAACACTCCCATTCAAAGTCGAGCACAATACAAGACCTCCTGATTTTTTTTTCAAGAACCCTAGGAGCTTCAAACTTTAAGAAGGTGGAATAGGCACTAAGTCGAACAAAAATCTTTTGGCCACCTCACCGTTGGAAGAGACCCTTCAAAAGCAACGCACATGGGATTGTCCTCAACCGGACAGCCAAAACCACGCTGAAATCTCCTTGACGGATGGACTTTAGTCACGTCTGGCTGAAGACATCACTCACGGGGAGACAACCCTTACAAATTTTCATTTTCATTTTTATTTTTATATTTTGTGTATACGTGTTGTATCATTTTTAATTTTGTGTGTTTTTTTACAGGAAAAATACAAACGGAGCAATTAAAGTAGTGCAAGCCAGTAAAAATGGGGATATCACAGAATAAAGTTTGACAAAATCGTGAAGATAAAAATTCAATTCATTATAGACGGGAGAGTAACGAGTCAACTTTTGAGACGCATCTTTGTGAATATGTTCACCGAAGGATTCACATTTTGCCAAAAAAATCACGTCACGACGAATCAACCCTCTGCGTGTCGCGATGCAATGACCTAACACGTGAAGATCCCAAATTTAGGGAGGCGCGTCGCGACACGTACGCGATTCCAAAACTTAAAATAGCAGGCCACACACTAGTTACCACCGAATCTTCATCTTCTTTCTCGGCTTCTTCATATTTTTCTTCATTTTTCTTCAACCAAAACTCTCGATTTCTCCCTCAAATCCCTCAACCAAACTCATTAAAACCCACTAAAACATTTCACCCTACACGAAACCCATCCACCAATTCAAATACCCAACCCTCAATTTCGTTTATAAACTCGGATTGGGGATACACAGTCGCGAATCAGGTACATTCGTTCCTCTTATCTTCAATTTTTTGGTGGTTGTGCGAATTTGTGAATATTTGTTGCAAAATATGTGATTTGCGGTGTGTGGTAGGATTTGTGATAAAATTGCAAATTCGTGGGTGTCACTTTCGTGTGTGTCTGTTGTGGCAATTTTGTAATGTGGTTGTTGAATTCCTAGTATTGGGGGTGAAGTTTTTGCGGTTGTGGAATAAATTGTGAAGTGTTAGTGTTAGGTGAAATTTTGAATTCTTGAAAATTAGGGGAGGCTCTGCCAAAAATTTCAGAAATTAAAAAAATTAAATGGCCTCTAAGAGATCGAGGACCTCAGCGAGTTCTGGGCTGAGTTACGATGCTTCTAAATTTTTATCGACAGTTGCTGAGCGTCATTATGAAAAGGGGATGGGATAAAAAGTCCTAATCATGGAAAAAAGGGTTTTGACATTAATCTCGGGTAGTTTCCCCAAATAGATAGAATTATCACCGCCCGTCATTGGCATAAGCTTTGCTAGCAGCATATCCCAGTCTGCATACCAGTAGTCCGTGAGTTCTACACCAATGCTTACGAGCATTAGGCGTACCATGTGTTAGTGAGAGGCCAACATGTGATGTTTGATAGATCCACAATTAACGAATATTATGGGTTGCCTGATATGGAGATAGATGAATAGACTTCAACGATGGAGCATCTAGATATGGCTCATCTAACACAAACACTTTGCATCCTCGATGTTGTTTGGGACATAAGTAGCAATGGGGAATATATGAAGATGAGGTCTAGGTACCTCAAACCAGATGCTTGGGTTTGGTTTCATTTCCTAACCCGCACACTTCTGCCAGGCACCCAAATTACCAATGTCACTAAGGAACGAATGTTCCTGTTATATTCTTTGTTGGAGGGCCATACTATTGATGTAGGAGGGATGATATCAACCAATATCATTCGGGCAACATATTTTGCTTAAACTGGCCTGCTGTACTGTAGCTTAATTACAAACCTATTCACGTTGGCCATGGTGTCTGTCGATATAAGGGAAGAAACGATGCAACCCACCACTGCATTGACCACTAGAATAATTCAACAAACAAGTAGAGAGGCCTGCACAAGCTAGTTATTCCTCTACACATGCAGCTCCACAACAGTAACCTCAACCTGCTCAGAGATCATCGCAGCCCCACTCCATGACACAACGCGTAGAGCGGTTGGAATCTCGTGTCGATTACATTACTCAAATGCTTCAACAAATACCACACCATCAGGGATTGAGTGATGATCAGATTCCAGCCTATCCTGGGGACGGCAGCGACGATGACGACAGGGTTGAGGTTTGACTAAACCAGGGTAACATTATTCCCTTATCCTTATTTCTTTTTCTAACGCATTGGGACAATGCTAGGTTTAGGTTTGGAGGTGAGGTTGTTTATTTTTATTTGTCTTCTCTGTTATTTTTTCTTTCATGCATGTCGTGTGTCTTGCGTGTCTTGAGTGTCTTGCATGTTTTAGGTGTTTTAATTTTTTGCATGCGTTATTAAAAAAAATGAGTCTAATAATGAGATTGTTTGTCTTAGTAAAAGTTCTAGGAAAAGATAAATACTAATTTCACTTTCATCTTATACTTTGAGCATAATATCTAGGTCATGCTCATATCCACTAAAAAATAGTTCTCTAGCAGTTAGATAACAAGGAATTGACAAAGTGACTAGTTGAAATAATCGGTGGATGATGAATGATCGTTTGCCTGAAAATCTGTTTCGGTCTACATTTATTTATGATGTTAGGTAAAAAAAAATGATGATGAATAAAAACTGACCAAGCTCTTACTTAGTAACCAGACGTCTTGCCAAGCCAGCAGTGACTGTTCACATCAAACGGTACGACTTGAGTTAGTTAATAAATAAGCTTATACTTAGTAACTAGATATCTTGCCTCAGTAAGCAGTGATCGTTCGCGTCAAACAGTAAAGCTTCAAAAAAAATCATACCTCACTTTACGCATATTGTAGCAGACAGAACAATTGTTAGATAGTCAGGTTGGTTTGACCCATCAACTACTGAGAATTGAGACAAACTCACCTAGTTAATAACTTAGAATCGAAGCTGTTTGCAGAATTATTCACACACACTTAGAATCTGATTTAGATACTTTGTTCAAAGGAAATGATTTTAGTTGTAGTATGTATTTTGAAGGTTCCTTTAACTTTTTTGATAGACATTCTCTGAGGACATTGTATATATAGCTATTATTTTTCATTTATTTTATTTCTTTATTTATTTTATTTTTATGTGTGATTGGATGTGCATTTAATTGACGTTTGTGGGTATCGTCGCTGCACGAGACTACAACTCGTCCACTAGGTATACCTAGGGGTTCAAAGGCTTGTTGCATATGCTAAATGAAATCGTGATCCCTACGAAAGTGGCTTAGATTAATTTAGTTTTAATTGTTTATTTCATTTTGTTTTTTGCTCGAGGACTAGCAAAATGTTAGGTTTGGAGGTGTGATGAGCGGAAAATATATCAATATTTACCTCCCTTTTAACCTAATATTTTATATGATTTCTCGAGTTTTATGAATGTTTTGATATGTTTTTATTTGGTTTGCAGATAAATAAAGTTTTGGGACTCAATGGAATCAACTTAGGGCTAAAACGACGAAAAACGGATGAAAAAGGGCAAAATGGGAAAATTACTATTCATAGGTCGCGACGCGCATACTTCTATGCGTCGCGACGTGCCTCAATTATTCAGCTGCCGACATGTATCATCACTTATGTCATCATTACGTCATCACTGTAGCATGCATCCTGACGCCGACATAATAATTCAGTCTGCCGACAGCCACAATCTACTATAGCGAGCGTTGCGACGCGCAAGCCAAAATTTGCCTATAAATAGCAGCTGATTTCATTTTCCAAATTCATACTTTCCTTAGCTTTCTTAATAAGGAACTGAAGATTGTATCTTGTTTGTATATATTTATAGTAATGTATTTTTATTTTTAGTAGTAATAATAATAGTTTATTTATTTTATCTTTCTTTTATGTTTTGAAGTTAATTTCCGCTGGGGGAAGGGTAAAATTTTTATTATGATAATTTAGGTTAATCTCCCTTATATTATAATATATAAATTATCTTAAAACCTGATTTAATTGGATACCGCCTTTATTGTCGGTTGGAATTAATTAAAATATGACTTAATCTGGATACCGCTGACACGCTCAAAAAGTCGTATTTTACTCCCAAGTATAATAATGTCAAAGTAATAAGATAACCCGATAAGTTCGGAGTCGATCCACAGGGAACAGATTTAGTAAAATAGAATGATAAGTAGAGCGAACAAAAAATGGTTTGATATGTTGGATTTGTTGGAAACTTTTAAGTGAAAATGTAATAATAAAATGAAATGCTGGAGTTGGGGGATTCACTTTTAATATTTCAAATCTAGAAATATCGCTTAATTATAATATATAAATTGTCCTTGTTACCCAATTAATTTATCTTAGGAATTAATTATGCCAATATATAGAACCAACCATAAAGGCGATAGTAATTTCTGTTAATAACTAGTCCTGCCAAGGTACATAGTATGCCAAAAACATAAAACCAACCATAAAGGCGGTGATACCGTTTGTCTATAACAAGTGCTACCAAGGTACTCAATTATGCCAAAATTGTATAAAACCATCCATATAGGTGGTAGCAAGATAAAACCAGCCATATAGGTGGTAGCACGATAAAACCAGCCATATAAGCGATAGTAAGATAAAACCAGCCATATAGGCGGTAACCAATATTTTCAAAAATTAATCTAGATCTAAATCAAGTTTTATCATTAGATTACAATTTATTTATTATAATGTATGCAAGATCGATCTAAGTTTTCAATATAAAAGCTTCACCCATTACCCCAACGAAAAGAAATTAGCTACTCATTTTGTAATTAAACATACTCGTAATTTTATTACTGAAAGAAAAAGACATTACAAAAAACTTTAAATAAATAAAAACACAAGACACTCTCTCTCCAAAATCTATAGAGGAATCCAGAAAGTATGAAAATTTCTTCTGCTGGACGTTTCAATTTATAGGCAAAATTTGGTTGGCGCGTAGCGATGCCAAGGCTCCACGCGTCGCGACGCGAGTGCCACGATGGGGACACGTGTTGAGAGAATAGTGTGTTCCGCAGTGTCTTTGTCTTATTAGGCGAGTCGCGACCTGCTGTCATTTTCGTGTCGCAACGCGGAAGCTGAATTTTCATTTTTGCCCTTTTTCAAGTCTGGTTTGTCCTGTCGAGCTTTCGAGCAGTATTTTACCTATCAAATAACATAAAATAACACAATAAAAACACTAAAAAATAACTTAAAATATTATTTCACAAATGTGTTAATTTAAGGGGATTCGTGAAACTATAAGTGTAAAATGATTGACTTATCGTATAATAAATATGTATTTTTTAGTATTCATCACACCTCAACCAGCTTATTACTAGTCCCTAGTAATTCAAGCGGAATCTAAAAGAAAAATTCTTATCTAAGTCAACAATTGTTTTCTTTATTTCTAAATGATCAAATAAATGACTTCTCATATACTGTTTACCATTCTTCCATATACTTATAAAACAAAGTATTAATCAATGTATTGTGGCCACAATATCACATGTATTTGTTGAAAAAAGAGTAATATTTTTGTCATAAAATTATGTTAGAGTTTACACATTTTGGCAGTGAAAGTTTATTTATAAATATATCTTCAATCCATGTATCGAACATTGAGCCAGTGACTCCTAAACCAGTTGGTTTTAGGGCACTAGGTGTTAAGACACCCCTACGGACTTAATTGCTCGGTTCTCTGATAAAAAGTGTCCAAAATATATCTTCAATCCATGTATTGAACTTTGGGCCAATGACTCCCAAACCAGTTGGTTTTAGGGCACTAGGTGTTAAGACACCCATATGGACTTAATTGCTCGGATCTCAGATAAAAAGTGTTTGATTCCATTAACCTTTCTTTTTAACCCTTGTAACGAGCTTTGGGCTAGTAATTCCCAGAACATTTGGCCTTAGGGTACTAAGTGTTAAGACACCCCTACAGACTTAATTGCTCGAGTAAAAAGGCTACGAACACGAACTTATTCAAACTCCATTTTTTTGAATATATAAAGATATATATAAATTTCAATGCCTTTAGGTGTTACCTCTAATAGACTAGAGAACTGAATATTACAAAATTTTCACTTACCACCATGATCATATGTTACCATGTTATTTATAATATCTGTCAGATGAGTATATAAAGATCAAATTTAATCAATATTATGGAGAATTCACAAATATAAATGATTCAAAAAGAAAGGAACAATAAGTAACTTGTTACGAATTATATTAAGATGTGTCTCAGGAGTGAAAACTCCTTACATAGACACCTCTGAACGACAATTCCACTTGGTTTAGAAAACAATTTTGTTGTTAGTTTATGTGTATATATATGAATGTATATATATGGATATATATATATTCTTACACATAAAATAACAACAAAGTAAAAACATAGTTTTTTTTTTGAATAAAAACATCAATGGAACATGAAATTATCTAGTAAACTATCCCCTCCCCCAACCAAAATGAGACATTCTCCCCAATGTTTAAAGAAAGAGAAGTAGAGTTTAGAAGATATCAACTGGTTATTGTGAAATTGACAGTTACAACTAAATATTACAGATTAAGGTCAAGGTTTACTTTGCGCTTTTTGCCACGATCGTTACCAGACCAGTTCAATTTGGAAAAGAATAGGGTCGATTCTTGGTTCATAAGCTAAGAGTTGGTCAATTAAATCATCAGCTTTTCTTGCAGTTAGTAAGATATCTCTTACCGATTTTGAAATAAACCCATTTCTTTTGGCATCTTCAAGAAATACAAAAAGAAAATCGAAAAATCCGTTAACATTAAATAGCCCAATGGGTTTTTGGTGAATATTCAAGTTTTCCCATGACGCAACTGTGAATTTTTCTTCCAACGTTCCTAGCCCACCTGGTAAAGCAATGAAAGCATCAACATGATTGATCATTTCAGTGAGTCTTTAAGACATACTTGGGACAATACATTCTTCTCCATTTGATTTTCCGATGATGTTGTCCTCTGTTAAGGGTTTTAAAATGATCCCCAAAACTTGACTGCCACCTTTTTCTACAAATTTTGAAATAAACCCTATCAATCCAAGATTGCCACCGCCATATAATAAGTGCATGTTTTTGTTTGCCATAACTCTACCCAATTCTCTCGTAGCCTCAACAAATTCTGGTTTAGTTCCAGAGCTAGTTCCACAAAACACACAGGTATTAGTGAATCGTCGTTTTGAAGTTGTCTCTATTTGTGTTATCTCCCTTAGCTAGATGTGTTGAAGAGAGAGAAGTGACGAGCTGAATTTATAGATCCTGAAAAGGGTGAGTAATAAATGCACTAATACCTGCAAAATTATAATTATTAGGAAAATAGAACATGAAAAAAAAGTTTAGATACTGCCGGCAAAAAGTAAATCAAAACAGTAATTTAAAGTAAAGGAAATCAACACAATAATTTTAAAAAAAATGTATACTGGTAGTTGTGATTGTGGCTCACATCTTCCTCTGGTTTTACGTCCAGTAACAGCTTAAACGCCCTCTATGGGTCGTGGATAGGCTTCCCATCCAACTTTCTTATAAATAGGCAAACAAAGTCTTTTAAAGTCAGATTCCCGAGACTGTATTGTTGTCTTTCTTTTTGAAATTTTGTATGTAACTTGAAAATCTCTCGATGAACATATCCACTAGGATGCATCTCAAGAGTCAATGATATATCATCCAAAGACTCATTACTCAAGCCATCCCTAATGAATTGAATTTTATCTTCGCGGTTATCAGACACCATTCCTAAAGAATGACAACGAGTGTTGCACGTACAACGTATACATTTATAACACCTAATTGTTTAGCTCTTCATTTTTTAGAATATGTGATTTCCCCTAAACCAGACATGTAAGAAATGAAAGAGTCAGATGACTCACTGGCCAAGCGAACTTTTGCTTCAATTACCCAACAGGTATCACTAGGAATACCATGAATCATAAGAAGCCTCATCCTTGATGTGCGTGTTTTGTAAATTTTTTTCAGAGCATTTTGGGGAAGAGAATGAAAATGTTTGTGGAGGTTTGCGAGAGTTTCTTACATGCTTTGATTTGTAGGGTATAGGTAATTTTAGGAGACTGAAATAACCGACTTTGAGTCACGGAGTACCGTTATCCGCTGCTTTACCGGGGTGTGAGATAAAAAATAAAAAAAAATGCTGTAAAACTAAGAAAAATGGAAATTAGAGAAATAATAAACAGAAAATAAAAAAAACTTACATCAATGAATGTATATTGCGTTTGACTGGAAAAAGGTTTCTTAAAATTTTGAGCACTCAAAAAAAGTTTCAGACGCTGCCCATTTACTTTAAATACATCACCATCCCTAAGATCCTCAATGTCAATAGTCCCGTATGGGTAAACGTGTTTCATAATGAATGGGCCACTCCATTTGGATTTTAATTTTTCAGGAAATAAATGAAGACGAGAATTATAAAGCAAAACCTTTTGACCAACTTCAAATATTTTTCGTGAAATTCGACTATCATGAAAGGCCTTAGTTTTATCTTTGAGAATTTTCTTGTTCTCATATGAATAATTCCTTAACTCTTCAAGTTCATTTAGTTGCAATTTACGTTCATGACCAGTATTTTCAAGGTTTGAATTGAATGCTTTAATAGCCCAAAATGCTTTATGCTCAAGTTTTACAGACAAATGAAAATGTTTTCCATAAACTAGACGATATGGGGACATTCCCAAAGATGTTTTGAAAGCTGTTCGATATGCCCAGAGTGCATCTATTAGTCGAAGAGACCAATCTTTGCGATTTGGGTTAACCATTTTTTTCTAAAATTTTTTTAATTTCCCTATTCGCTAATTCAACTTGTGCGTTTGTCTGGGGGTGATAGGAGGTGGAAACTTTATGTGTGACTCCATACTTTTTCATTAAGGACTCAAAAGGTCTATTGCAAAAGTGTTTACCTCCATCACTTACGATGGCCCGAGGGATTCCAAATCGACTCAACATGTTTTCTTTTAAAATTTTGATCATAGTTGTGTGATCATTGTTCCTACAAGGAATTGCCTCGATCCATTTTGAGACATAATCGACTGCAACTAAAATATATAAAATTCCAAATGATGATGGAAATGGGTCCATGAAATCTATCCCCCAACAATCAAAGATTTCGACGACAAGGATGTGATTTAAAGGCATCATATTTCTTTTTGAAATGGATCCCAACTTTTGACAGTTTTCACATGTTTCGCAGAAAGTGTCTGTATCTTTAAAAATGGTGGGCCAATAAAAACCACACTGCAAGATTTTTGAAGCATTTTTCGTAGATGAAAAATGACCTCTACATGCTTCTGAATGACAAAACTGAATAACATCACTTATCTCACTGTCCGGTATGCATCTTCTGAAAATCTGATCAGGGCAGCATTTAAACAGATATGAATCATCCCAGTAGAATCTTTTGACTTCGGTCAAAAATTTCCTCCTATTTTGTTGGCTCCAGTCTGGAGGTATCTTTCCTGTTGCAAGAAAATTGACAATATTAGCATACCAAGGACTTGTGGTTACATAGAATAAAAATTCATCGGGAAAGGAATCATTGATGGGAGTGGTATCAATTAGTGACTCGTTTGTGAGTCTTGATAAGTGATCTGCACCCACGTTCTCTGCCCTTTTTTGTCTTTGATTGTGAGATTGAATTCTTGAAGCAACAAAATCCACCGTATTAATTTTGGCTTGACATCCTGTTTAGACATCAAATATCTAACAACATCATGATCAGAGTAAACAATGGTTGAAGAATCGATTATATATGATCGAAATTTATCCAATGAAAATATTACAACAAGTAGTTATTTTTCTGTGGTAGTGTAATTCATTTGTGCACTGTTTAAAGTTCTACTTGCGTAATATATTACATAATGCTTACCTTCATTTCTCTGTCCTAGCACTGCACCAACTGGATAATCACTAGCATCACACATTAGCTCAAAAGGCAAGGACCAATCAGAGGATTGCATAATAGAAGAAGAAGTCAAAAGACTTATAATTATTTTGAATGATTTTTGACATTCTTCTGTCCATTCAAATATTGCATCTTTTAATAGGAGGTTAAATAAGGGTATGGATATGGTACTAAAGTTCTTAATGAACCTTCTATAAAATCCTGAATGTTCTAAAAAAGAACGAATTTCCCTGACTGTTTTTGGTGATGGTAATTTAGAAATTACCTCTATTTTTGCTTTGTCAACCTCAATACCTTTAGACGACACAACGTGTCCCAAAAAAAATCATGAATTAGTCATGAAATGGCATTTTTCCCAATTTAACACAAGTCTTTTTCTTCACATCTTTTCAAAATATTTTCCAGATTATTCAAGCAATTATCAAATGAAATCCCAAAAACAGTTATTTCATCCATAAAGACCTCTAAATGGTTTTCAACCATGTCACTAGATATGCTTAACATGCATCGTTGGAATGTTGCAGGTGCATTACAAAGTCCAAAAGGCATTTTCCTAAATGCAAATGTTCCAAAGGGGCATGTGAATGTGGTCTTTTCCTGGTCTTCTAAAGCAATGTGAATATGATAATAACCCGAGTAACCATCAAGAAAACAATAATATAGATGTCCAGCTACTCTTTCCAAAATTTGATCAATAAATGGTAAAGGAAAATGATATTTTCTAGTTGCGTCATTTATTTATCTATAATCAATGCATATACACCAACTAGATGAAATGCGAGTTGGGATTAATTCTCCTTTATCATTTTTTACAACAGTAATTCCAGACTTTTTGGGTACAACCTGTGTAGGACTTACCCACTTACTATCAGAGATATGATAGATAATGCCTACATCAAGAAGCTTAAGGACCTCTGTTCTTACTACTTCTTTCATGTGAGGGTTTAATCTTCTTTGGGGCTGACGATATGTCCTAGCATTATCTTCTAAATGTATTCGGTGTGTGCAGATTAATGGATTAATATCTTTTATGTCTTTTAAAGTCCATCCAATTGCCAGTTTATGTTCTTTTAACATATTTAAAAGTTTACCTTGTTGATCGTTTGTAAGAAGAGAATAAATTGTCACATGGTTAGTTTGATTATCTTCTAGAAATGCATATTTCAGTCTCTATGGCAAAGCTTTTAACTCCAAATTAGGTGCTTCTTTGTGTTCTCCTTCTTTCAGTGTTCCCAGTTCTTCCAAATTTTGTATCTCTCCATTGTCTTCTAATACTTGCGTAGAGTCAAATAGAAAATCATTAGTAATATCCGAAACTATTTGCGCACTTGACTCAACAAAATTAGCAGTATAAAATTCCATGGGATCAGATAAACTCTCCTGAATATGCTCATCCACAATATGTTCAATTGATTCTACGCTTTCATTTTCATTATCCTCATCATATTGATGTTTGCACATGTTAAAAATGTTTAGCTCTGATGTCATATTGCCAAAAGAAAGATTCATGATTCCATTTCTGCAATTAATTAAGGTGTTAGTTGTTGCTAAAAATGGATGACCAAGTATTACATGGATTGGCTTATAACTGTTTGCCACAAGTTGTGTTTCTAAAATAATAAAATCCACATGATATATGAATTTATCGATTTGCAATAACACTTCTTCCACAATTCCTTTTGGTATTTTAATTGATCTATCGGCAAGTAAAAAAATAGTTGAGGTTGGTTTCATCTCACCGATATTAATGTTGGGTTTCTATTAAGTCCCAAGATCAATTTCAAGCAAGAAACATATATGTGAATACTCGTAAAAGCATGGCGGAATCATACTTACAACGATCGGCTTTTACGACGCGAGGAACATCAAAATATTCAAACTTTTCCATTCTTGAAGTATCGGCTTTGAGCTGTTTTTTCTCCTCCATTTTCGGTCCAAGCTCCAAGCTTTCGAATGGTGATTCCAAGCTCACAAGTCGGTTTCCATATCACCTTCCCAAGACCCTTAAAGTGTGCTAGCACTCTGGAAATTTTGCCGCAAAATTTCCTTATCACTTCCTCTAGTTCTCGGCAAAACCAGAAAAGAGAAGAAGAAAAAGACCCCTTGGGCATGAGGGAGAGAAGAGAGAAGAGAGAAGAGAGAGAAATGTGTTGAGTCTCTTGGTTAATTGATTTCCAAAATCAATTTAAACATATACCATTTTTTATTTTCAAAAAAGTCAAAGGCAAAAAACAATTAATGCCTTCCAACTACCACCATCAATCAATAGTGACATGTTGTCACATCACTCAAAGTGACTAGACATCACATCAATCGATTAACTAGTGATTTGACGCTTGATGTGATTTGTGGGCCGCACATGAATTCGAAATGCGAGTGCGCCCGTAAACACTCCCGGGCTCGGGTTCGCTAATTCCAAATTAACGAATTTTCCGTTGCGACATAATTAAATAATTATGCCTAACAAAATTACTATTCACGTCGCTAACGAATTAATTCTAAATTAACTCGTTCGCCCGAATTAAAATCTAATTTCAATTCCGCGTCGAAATCCATTTCGTATAATATATCGAATATATTATTTTATCGATTAATTCCAAATTAATCGTTCTCTCTCTTTAAATAATATTTTATCCCAGATAAAATATCTCTGTAATTAATCCCAGATTAATTTTCTCTCTCTTATAATTAATCCCAGATTAATAAAGTGTGAGTCATACGTCATCGGTGAATCTTCGGGAAGCGACCAATGAGATCTTCGGATATGTTGGCAGTAAATTCGTACGTCGGACTATCCGAACACGTACGTACCTATTACTACATTTTTACCGATTTATAAGACATGGTTGGCTTCTAGCAAACACTGTGTCTACCCAATTCTCCAGAAATATTCTTACTGGAATATGTGATCTATATCAGGCGTAGTATATGTAGTATTGCGTATTTCGATCCAGCATCGGATGTCACGTGCTAGGCCTGGGGCTGGAAATGTGTCTGCCCCGTACGAAGCACATATCGGATCTATGGTAACTAGTCTCTATAATCGGATAAACATGACCTAGTCATAATATCCCGATAGCTGCAGCATATAAGAGAACCAGTTCCGTATCCTACGTGATCATCATCTCCACTATGACTGGAGTGATACTTCCATCTCGACATCACACCCAATACACTACGATTTTCAATATACCCAGAAGAGGCGTACACAGAACCTGTTAAAGCCCTGGACGACCAAAACTAAAGCATATTGATTGTGGTAAGTATTAGCGGTGCAAGTCTCAAGTTAAGACCAAATACACATACCCTGATTCGGACTTCCATAGACACATAGTCATACTACCAATGGAATTCCGAGGGGTCTATCCAGAGCGAAGCTGTTTCTGTACCATCGGTAAACACAACCTCCTATTACACTTGCATGAGTATCATATACCCAAATATATGAGAACTATGCTGTTATGCTCCCACAACGCGCACAAGTGTAATACTAGTATTTTATGCACTATCGATGTCCAATCTCGATAATACTCTGACTAGGGATATTTAATGATTAAACTTCGTGGATTGATACTGTCTCATATCATCTCAATCCGGAACTAATCATATGGACCTTTCATCATTTATACATCTTAGTAATCTAATTACAAATAATAAAAAGGCAATTTCCTTTGTCACATAGTTAATTTGTACAATAACACCATAATCTGTACAAATAGTGATGCTATGGGTCATAACTGTCCAACAATCTCCCACTTGGCCTATAGCAAATCAATCAAGTTTCCTACACCCGAACTATGTACGGTTCGCTCAAACTTCTGCTGAGGAAAGACTTTCGTCAGCGGATTTGCATGGTTATCATATGATGCGATTTATTCGATCATCACATCGCCACGATGCATGATCCGAATGAATCAGATGAATATTTGAAGTATATATCTAGATCGTTGATGAGACCATTAATTCTTTAGCCTGTGCTGAAGCCTAGCTCAGCTGCTAACAGAACTACTCCTAATCTGATTAGGATTATTATCGACCCAAATGGCTTCTATTGCTGCCTCAGCTGCAGCAATAATCCACTTTTGTTGTTTATTCGGTAACAATATCTTGCTTGGAAGATTTCCGGCTCACTGTTCCGTTATTCAAACTTTATAGTAACGTTGTTTCGACTTATAGTCGTTTTTATCGGTTAGGAAACTTGCAACAGTGAACCCAGTCACTTGAAGTTCTCATTCTCTATAGTATAAGAAAGCATCCTTAGTTCGTCTAAGATACTAAAGGATGTTCTTAACATCAATCCAGTGACTATCACTTGGATTGGTCCGATTGTGACTCCATATGCTCAAAGTATATGAGACACCAGGTCGCGTACATTATTTCAATGTACGAGTTCTCGGAGAGTACCAACAACTTTTAGATCTATCCCAGTAGATCTTTATTCCTAGAATAAAGGTTGTTTCTCCCAAGAATTCTACGAAGAATGTTTCATGAAAGCCAAGCTTTCACCGATTGTATTATGGGACTATCATTTCCAAGAAATGACATGTCATCATTTATTTAGGACATTCACTGTCAGTGCGCTCCCACTAACCCCCTTATATACACAAGAATCATTTCTTTTTGAATTAAATCATATACCATTATGATTACATCAAAACGATATCGTTCCAAGAACGCAATGCTTGCTTCAATCCATCCATGGATCGAATTAACTTGCAAACCTTGTTTGCTTGTTATGGTGCGACAAAACCGTCAGGATGTTATAAACATCCTCCAAAAGGTTTCCGTTAAGGAAAGCGACTTTGGCATTCAGCTGCCATATTTCATAAATGAAACATGCAGCATCAGCAAGCATTATCCAAATGGATTTAACCACGGAAACAAGTAAAATGTTTCGTCGTAATCGACACAATGTTGATAACGATACCTTTTTCGCTACAAGCCTAGCTTAGTACGTTGGTATGTTGCCTTCCATGTTTGTCTTCCTTGAAGACGTATATAGTACCAATAGGCACAATGCCTTGCGGTACATCAACTAGTGTCTAAACATAGTTGTTATACATGGAATCCATTTCGGACATTATGGCACTTTGCCATAATAGGGAGTCGATACCTTGTATCAATTCCTCATACGTAGTCAGTTCGTCTTCCTCAATTAGATTGACATCTTTATGAGGTGAGATCAGAAACCAATACCCCAGGTTGTTTTCTGACTCTCTCTGACTTATGTGGTTCTTGTGTATTCGAAGATTATTGGTATAGTTTCATCATTGATGAACTATTTGTGTTCCATTAAGGAATCGGTGCCTGTAATGGTATTACTCCGATTTTCATCGAGTTTTACTTTCCTCCCACTTACCACTGCATATCGGTATTCCTCTCAGGAAAACCACATGGTGAGCAACAATTACATTGTTCTAATGTGAGATGTATAAGTACTATACTTTGGTTTCCCTAGGATAACCTACAATTAGGCACTTATCCGATTTGGGTTCTAGTTTGGTATCATTCAAACATATGCCTAACATTCCCAAATCTTCAGGAATGAGAAAACCCAGTTTCTTTCATGTTCATATCTAATATGAAGTCTGTCAAACAGATTTTATGGAACCTTATTCAAAATAAGTTTTGCATTGTTTATGTGTATCCGTTGAAGGAAATGGTAGCTCAGAGCGACTCATGATTAACCTTATCATGTCCAACAAAATTTGGTTTCTCCGTTCAGACACACCGTCAAATTGACATGTTCCGAGAGGAGTCCTCATTGAAAGAATACTATACTCTTTCAAGTATATGAGAAACTTATTGCTTAAGTATTTTCATCATGGTCTAACCGTGATAGTTTAATACTTTAGCCGATCTGTTTGTCTATTTCGTGTCGAAACTCTTTGAATTAATCAAAAGTTTCTGATTCGTGTTTCTAAAGAAACAAATAACCATAACGCGATAACACATCCGTAAAGGTCACGAAATATTCATATCCACCTCTAGCCTAGCTAGATATGGGCCCACTTACGTCACTATGAACGAGGGTTTTCTTCATGATTAACTGGGTTTTCAACTCGGGTAGATGGATTTCCAACTGGATTTTCAATTTGGTTCTCGGCCATTTTGACGAACGATGAAGGTGATGGAGATTCTATGTTTAGTATTCCGCTGGATGATCGAGACCAGTGTCTCATGCAACCTAAAAAAAATTAAAACAAAAACAAATACAATATTTACAAAAATGAAATTAATGACAAAATAAAAAATAAACTACAAAAAGAAAAAGAAAAAGAAAAAGAAAAAGAAAAATTATTCTATCTACTAAATAATGATTCCCCGGAAATGACGCCAAAAACTTGACAAGCTCAAAAAGTGGTCTTTTACTCCCAAGTATAAGAGTGTCGAAGTAATAAAATAACCCGGTAAGTCCGAGGTCGATCCACAGGGAATAGATATAGTAAAATAGAATTATAAGTGGAGCGAATAGAAAATGGTTTGATATGTTGGATTTGTTGGAAATTTTTAAGTGAAAATGTAGTAATAAAATGAAATGCTGGAGTTGGGGGACCCACTTTGAATATTTAAAATCTAGAAATCTCACTTAATTATAATATATGAATTGTCTTTATTACCAAATTAATTTATCTTAGGAATTAATTATGCCAATATATAGAACCAGCCATAAAGGCGGTAGTCATTTCTGTCAATAACTAGTCATGCTAAGGTACTAAGTATGCTAAAAACATAAAACCAGCCATAAAGGCGGTGATACCGTTTGTCTAAGTTTTCATTATAAAAGCTTCACCCATTACCCCAGCAAAAAGAAATTAGCTACTCATTTTGTAATTAAACATACTCGTAAATTTATTACTGAAAGAAAAAGACAATACAAAAAGCTTTAAATAAATAAACACACAAGACACTCTATCTCCAAAATCTATAGAGGAATCCGGAAAGAATGTATGAAAATTTCTTCTGCTGGATGCTTTAATTTATAGGAAAAATTTGGTCGGCGTGTCACGATGCCAAGGCTCCACGCGTCGCGACGCGAGTGCCATGATGGGGACTAACCGGCGTAAACACACACGTATAACGCAAGCGTACGTATCGTTCAAGTAGTATAAAAATATCGATCCCACGAGGACTTAATTCCTACTGTTGTTATTAATTATTGAATCTATTTATTTACAAATATCTAATTGAGGGTGAAGAGAATTGCTTGATTGATTTGGTTGATTGTAGATTTGCTAAATAAATAACTAAATAAAAAGACAAAAGAAAATACTAAGGAAAATAACAAAAGACACAAAGATCTAGGGTTGTGAATCCTTCTAATATCTTTTAAAAGATGAAGTGATTATTTTATGTTTGTGTAATAAATCGGTTTACTAACCTGGAACACTAAATTATGCAAAAGCCTATGTCGATGGTCAGACGCAAATACCCAGTTTAACCCAATTGAACCATATGTCTATGTCAACCAAATTATCTGGATTCATTAAGTTTAAGTTCCAATTATGGCTACCCCCGCCCGATAGGTATATGTCTATCCTGTAAGGAAATCTATTAAAGGGTTATCTATCCTCAAGGAAGATCGTGGGCTATTAAGTCTAAGGCTGAAATCTAAAATCCCTATGTCTAGTTCATTTTAGATTTACCACATCAATCTTATTGGTGATCAGACAACAAGAAGCATTAAGCTTAAGACTTAATAAATAAACCTTTAAATTACCTAAACTATAAAATAACCCATTATAAACCATTGATATTAGAATTCATCACAACCCCAGATAACTAACACATAAATAGGGCTAGTAAAAACTTAAAAGTAAAAGACATAAAGTAAAAGCTGAAAAGTAAAATAAAATGCTAAGGTAAAATGATCAACTTTTACTATTTACTATTTAGATATCTCCCTTAATATAATATATTAACTTGTGATTATTTTACCAACCAGCCATATAGGCGGTAACCTGATTAAGTCAAATTAAGTCCAACCAGCCATAAAGGTGGTACCAAAATAAACCTGCCATATAGGCGGTAAGAAAATTTAATTACCAACCGACCAATCTGGCGGTATCCTTGATTAGTCAGGTTTAAACCAGATTAAAATGAATTACCAACCGACCAATCTGGCGGTATCCTTTTTAAGTCAATATTTTAAATAGTGAATATATTATTTTTAAGGGAGATTAATCTAAAAAATAACAGTAAAAGAATTACCTTTCACCTTAGCTGGGGAAGTTACCTCTTCATGGTGAATAGTAAAAACTGTAAAAAAGTAAGAAAGTAATTTACTATTATTACAAAACGTAATTAAAATTATTTACAAAACTAAAAACTAAAAGAAACTAGAAAGAGAAACTCACTCTTTACATCAAAGAAGTGAGAGAGAATGGTACAACTGAAACTGGAATTTTGCGCTCTATTTATAGGCATCAGTAAGGGTCGCGCGTCGCGACGCCCAGCTCTCGTCGCGACGCCCGTTTGATCGACATGGCTGCTTCTGGTTCGTCAGTTGAAGATTCTGGATAAGGTGATAAGGTGACACGTGGCAAGGTGGTTGGGGCTCAATTATTGTGACACGTGGCGGCTTCTGATTGGTCGGCTCGATTCTTATCCGCCACGTGTCAGATAGGGATAAGAGAGTCAATGACGTGGCGCTGACGTGGCGACACGTGGCAAAGTGACTGTCGGCACCATAGAATTGCGACACATAGCACTTCCTGATTGGCTGATGATGACATGGCGATGATGTGGCAGTTTGACTCGGTCAACCTGGTGATGTGGATGATGACGTGGCAAGGACGTGGAGTGACACGTGGCGATGGTGACTATCGGCACCGTAGGATGATGACACGTGGCACGGCGCATGTTAGCAGATCGGCTGTGATGGTGACACGTGGCACGGCACACGTTAGCAAAGTCAATTTTCTCAGATTCTGATTTGTGGACCCGGCGCATGTTAGCACTGTTTGGCGCACGTTAGGCGTCGCGATGCTGAAGGTCTTGGCGTCGCGACGCGAAAAATTACCAAATTCCCTTTTTTCCAATTTTCACTGTTTTGGTCCAAATCACCTCCAGAATGTCCAGAAACTTTATTTATCTACAAAATAACACAAAACACATCAAAATATTCTCAAGACTCAAGAAACTATACAAAATATTAGGTTAAATGAGTGGGAAATAGTGATATAATTACCACTCATCACACCCCCAAACCTAACATTTTGCTAGTCCTCGAGCAAAACACAAAATAAAATAACATAATAAAATTTAACTAAGCCACTTTCGTAGGGATCACGGTTGCATTTAGCGTATGCAACAAGCCTTTAAACCCCTAGGTGTCCCTAGTGGACGAGTTGTAGTCTCGTGAGGGTTTACAACAATGATACCCACAAACATTTTACAAAAGTAAAAAGGTAGTGAAACTAATGCACACAAAAGCAAAAAGACAAGCGAAAAGAGAATAAAGAAGTTAGTGACTAATTAGGTGAAACTTCTACTCCAAGTTACTAGTTTTTTTGTTTCATTCTAAATTACCGAATAAGTAAATTCTCCGATTATATTTACCATTCTCCATATACACAACCAACAAAATATTAAACAACTCATTTTTGCCCACAACAGTCATAAATGCAGTTGATAAGAGAGTAATATTTTTGTCCTAAAGTTTTATCGGAATTCACACATTTTTGCAGCAATGGAATAATTTTTCTGATTTTTCTGATTTTTTCTTTGATTTTTCTCTATTTTTTATTTATATACAATATCTTCCGTCTATGTAGCGAGCTTTGGGTCGGTGGCTCCCAAACCAGTTGGCTTTAGGGCACCAGGTGTTAAGACACCCCTACGGACTTAATTACTCAGACTTCAGATATATATATTTTTTTGCAGAATCTTTGATCCATGTAGCGAGCTTTGGGCCAGTGACTCCCAAACCAGTTGGTTTTAGGGCACTAGGTGTTAAAACACCCTTACAGACTTAATAACTCGGATCTCAAATTTTTTTTTTAACTCTCTGAGATGCTTCCTCCAATTAAACTAGAGCACTGAATATTACAAACTTTTCAATTATAGCTCATGTCTGTATGTTTCCATGTATGTTGATAATACCTGTCAACTGAGCATATGAAGATCCTTTTTAGTCCGTTTTATGGAGAATTTACGAATTAAATAATTTAAAAGGAAATAAACAAAAATTAATTTATTTCGAAAATAGGCTTGAGATACGTCTCAGGAGTGGAAACTCCTTACTCAACTATCTTTTACCAATTTCACATTTTTGTTCAAAATAAAAACAAAAACGCAAAATATTTTTGTAATTTTTGAAAAATTTTTATTTTTTTTTGTATTTTTCGAAAAATTTTGAACTAAAAATAGAAACAACACACAACTAAAAACAAGGTACTGATCAACTAATTCTCTTCCCCAAACCTAAATGAGACATTGTCCCCAATGTCTTATATAGTAAAAGAAGAGTTTAGAAGATAATACCTGGTTAGTTGGAATTCTACACGAAATTAAAGGTTAAGATCCAGATTAATCCGACGCCTCTTACCACGATCGTCCTCGGACCAATTTATCTTTGAAAGGATAGGGTCAACTTGTGGTTCATAGGCTAAGAGTTGGTCAATTAGATCCGGAGCAGTTCTGGCAGTATAGAGGAGTTCTTTCATAGGTTTTGACACGAACCCATTTCTTCTAGCATCATCAAGAAACACACAAAGAAAATCATAAAATCCATCAACGTTAAACAGTCCAATTGGTTTCTGGTGTATGTTCAGGTTCGCCCAAGATAGAACTATAAAAATTTCCTCCATGTACCCAAGCCACCTGGCAAAGCGATAAAAGCATCAGCACGATTAATCATTTCTACCAATCGTTCAGACATACTTGGCACGATCAGTTCATCTCCGTTTGATGATCCAATAAGATTTACCTCCGCCAAGGGTTTTGGAATGATTCCCAAAACGTGACTGCCTCCTTCCTGTACAGCCTTTGAAACAATCCCTATTAGTCCAAGATTGCATCCGCCATATAATAAGTACATATTCCTTGCAGCTAAGACTCAACCCAATTCATGTGCTGCCTCTACATATTGTGGCTTAGTACCAACACTACTACCGCAAAACACACATATGTTTTCAACTCGTCTTGTTGAAGTGGCTTCCATTTTTTTACTTTGGATGTCTTCAAAAGTGCAATGATGAGTTGAATTTATAACACCTGAAAAGGGTGAGTAATAATAGCACTGATATCTTCCAAATGAAGCTTGTTAGCTAAACAACAAAATGAATCGTGAAAGGTCAAAAAGTCTAGATCTTGTCAATGAAAATAAAATAAAATAACAAAAGAAAAGCAAATCAAAACAATTATTAAGGCAACGGAATTGTGTATGCAATACGCCACTCGCTTAGTATAAATTCATTAGGATGTGTCTCAAGAATCCATTACTTACTCAGCCATCTCTAATGAATTAACTATCATCCTTGTGATTGCCAAACACCATCCTTCTATTTTAAAATGCCCCGTTTGTGCTTTTCCCTACAAAAATAACACACAAAATTAAAAATTCTACAACATGTATACAAAATATGAAAATAGAAATTACAACAAAGTGCATGGGTTGCCTCCCTGCTAGCGCTTATTTTTCGTCTTCAGCCAGACGTGACTGAAATCTATCTGTCAATGAGGTTTCAGCGTCGTTTTGGATGTCCGATTAAAGACAATCCCATGAGCGTTGCTTTTGAATGGTCTCTTTCAACGGTAAGGTGGCAAAAAGAGTTTTGTCTCATTTAGTGCTCGTGCCACTTTTTTAATCTTTGTTGCTCCAGTGGTCTCTGAAAAGAAAGAAAGAAAATCATGAGGTCTCGTATGGTGCTTGACTTTGTATGGAAGTTCCATTCTATCAAGCTTCTGGGTGATATCTTTGATTTGTACTCCCCAAAACAGTGATGTTTCTCCTGAATGTTCTGGATCTTCAATTTTGTCTGAAAATTGCTCCTTCATTTGCTCTGCTTCTTGCTCCACATTTTCTTCACAGATGTATTTTAAAATTTCTGTATTCAGCTCTTCATCTGTCATCTGTGAAATACATACTTCAAAATTGTCAACCTGAGGATGAAAAAAAATGTCAGATTTTAGGTCTTCATCCTCTGATCTGACTGGCTCAGGTAGATCTTCTTCAAATATCAGTGCAAAACAGTCTCCAAGATCTTCATTTTGAGGATACAGAATTCCATCCTCATTTGTTGGTGTAGTTGGTACAAACAACTCAGCTTCTTTGTCCTCGTCAGAGTCAGAATAATAAAAATCAAATTGAGACTTTGTTGGTTCAGGCTCCTGAATTGATACCTATGATTCTTGATACTGCTCAGCCTCTTCCTCTGTTATGATGTCATGATGAATCTCAGGATATTGAAAGGCTTCTTCAGTAGTATTTGAATCTGCTCCGTGAGATATGCGATTCAGGTTATCTGTTAATTGTCTAACTTGATCTGTCATCCTCTGTATAGGCGCCGCTTGACTCTGAATTTATGCATCAAATTGAGCTTCCCGTTCCTCGAACCAATCTTTGAGCATGTGAATCAACTGATCTTCCTCTGATGGTTCTGGTTCTTGATGAAGATAGTAGGTAGATGGTGGATAAGATGGAAAATGTGATGATTCTTCGTACCTTGAATGATTCCAATAATTCTGCCACTCTGAAAGGTAAATACATTGATCGCTCGGGTGGTTACCATCACAAATTACACATCTCCCCATTTTGTTCTGTTGAGCAAATGTAGAATTGCTTGATTCTGAAATCCAGTGATAATTGTTGGGCTGGACAACAGGCCTCAGAAAACCGGACTGTTGCTCCCAAATTTGGGGTGTATCTTCTAGTAAAACTCGAAATCTTTCAATCTCCCAATAATGTTCCATTTTTTTCAATCACCTGAAAACACAATAAAGAAATAAAAATTACAGATAAAGAAAATTAGATACAAGTAAATTAGATAGCTTCAAAATTAATAACTCAAGAAAAATAAGTCCCCGGCAATGGCGCCAAAAACTTGACCGGCTTAAACACACACGTATAACGTAAGCGTACGTATCGTTCAAGTAGTATAAAAATATCGATCCCACGAGGACTTAATTCCTACTGTTGTTATTAATTATTGAATCTATTTATTTACAAATATCTAATTGAGGGTGAAGAGAATGATTTGTTGATTGTAGATTTGCTAAATAAATAAATAAATAAATAAATAAAAAGACAAAAGAAAATACAAAGGAAAATATAAAAGACACAAAGATCTAGGGTTGTGAATCCTTCTAATATCTTTTAAAAGATGAAGTGATTATTTCATGTTTGTGTAATAAATCGGTTTACTAACTTGGAACACTAAATTATGCAAAAGCCTCTGTCGATGGTCAGACGCAAATACCCAGTTTAACCCAATTGAACCATATGTCTATGTCAACCAAATTATCTGGATTCATTAAGTTTAAGTTCCAATTATGGCTACCCCCGCCCGACAGGTATATGTCTATCCTGTAAGGAAATCTATTAAAGGGTTATCTATCCTCAAGGAAGATCGTGGGCTATTAAGTCTAAGGCTGAAATCTAAAATCCCTATGTCTAGTTCATTTTAGATTTACCACATCAATCTTATTGGTGATCAGACAACAAGAAGCATTAAGCTTAAGACTTAATAAATAAACCTTTAAATTACCCAAACTATAAAATAACCCCTTATAAACCGGTGATATTAGAATTCATCACAACCCCAGATAACTAACACATAAATAGGGCTAGTAAAAACTTAAATGTAAAAGACATAAAGTAAAAATGGTGAAAAGTAAAAGACATAAAGTAAAAGCTGAAAAGTAAAATAAAATGCTAAGGTAAAAGGATCAACTTTTACTATTTACTATTTAGATATCTCCATTAATATAATATATTAACTTGTGATTATTTTACCAACCAGCCATATAGGCGGTAACCTGATTAAGTCAAATTAAGTCCAATCAGCCATAAAGGCGGTACCAAAATAAACCTGTCATATAGGCAGTAAGAAAATTTAATTACCAACCGACCAATCTGGCGGTATCCTTGATTAGTCAGGTTTAAACCAGATTAAAATGAATTACCAACCGACCAATCTGGCGGTATCCTTTTTAAGTCAATATTTTAAATAGTGAATATATTATTTTTAAGGGACATTAATCTAAATAATAACAGTAAAAGAATTACCTTTCACCTTAGCTGGGGAAGTTACCTCCTCATGGTGAATAGTAAAAACTGTGAAAAAGTAAGAAAGTAAATTACTATTATTACAAAACGTAATTAAAATTATTTACAAAACTAAAAACTAAAAACTAAAAGAAACTAGAGAGAGAAACTCCCTCTTTACATCAAAGAAGTGAGAGAGAATGGTACAACTGAAACAGGAATTTCACGCTCTATTTATAGGCATTAGTAAGGGTCGCGCGTTGCGACGCCCGTTTGGTCGAGGTGGCAGCTTCTGGTTCGTCGGTTGAAGATTCTGGATAAGGTGATAAGGTGACACGTGGCAAGGTGGTTGGGGCTCAATTATTGTGACACGTGGCGGCTTCTGATTGGTCGGATAGATTCTTATCTGCCACGTGTCAGATAGGGATAAGATAGTCAATGATTGATGCTGACGTGGCGACATGTGGCAAAGTGACTGTTGGCACCATAGAATTGTGACACGTGGCACTTCCTGATTGGTTAATGATGACATGGCAGTTTGACTCGGTCTACCTGGTGATGTGGACGATGACGTGGCAAAGACGTGGAGTGACACATGGCGATGGCGACTGTCGGCACCGTATGATGATGACACGTGGCACGGCGCATGTTAGCAGATCAGCTGTGATGGTGACACGTGGCACGGCGCACGTTAGCAAAGTCAAATTTTCTCAGATTCTGATTTGTGGACCCGGCGCACGTTAGCACTTTTCGGCGCACGTTAGGCGTCGCAACGCTGAAGGTCTTGGCGTTGCGACGCGGAAAATTACCAAAATGCCATTTTTCCAATTTTCACTATTTTGGTCCAAATCACCTCCAGAATTAGACCCGGCCATAGTTCCGGTTCGGAACCGGAACCATTGACGACCGGTTCGGTTGGGATTCGTCCCCAACTCGAACCGGTCGGAATCGGTGGAACCTTACGGTTCCATCGGTTCTACTGTTCCAACCGGAACCGTTCGGTTCCGGTTGGAACCGTAGGGTTCCAACGGGAACCCTACCTCAACGGCTACTAGTCGTTGGGGGGGGGGGCAGGAAGCCAACGGCTCCCTGCCCCAATAAGTAAAAAAAAAATTTATTAAAAAATTTATAAATTAAAATTGTAATGGAACTACGTGAGCTTTGATTCCTCTCACCCTTGGAGGATACGTAGGCAACTTAAATTTTTAAAAATTTAATCTCAAGCTCTTCAATGTAATAAATTTTTTTATTTATAAAATTAATCTCATTTATTTTAATTAATTTTCAAAATTTTTTTAAAATAAAAGTTAGGAACCGAACCGGTCGGTTCCAGTTCGGTTCAAAGTTCTGGTTCCACACTTGTAGAACCGGAAACCGGCCGGTTCGGTTCCTAACTTTTTTTTTAAAAAATTTTGAAAATTAATTAAAATAAATGAGATTAATTTATAAATAAAAAAATTTATTACATTGAAGAGCTTGAGCTTAAATTTTTAAAAATTTAAGTTGCCTAAGAGATATCTACCCTAAGGTGAGATCGTGAGCTATTGAATCTAATGCTGAAACCTAAAATCTCTTTTCCAAGTTCATTTTAAGTTTACCACATCAATCTTATTGGTGATCAGGCAACAAGAAGCATTAAGCTTAAGATTCAATAAACAAGCTTTAAATCAATTATTAAACTCGTGAATATTGAGCTTCATCATTTCCCTAGATTAAAAATAAAATATTGGGGGTTAGGGGACCCACCTTTACCATTTCTAATTTAGAAATCTCCATTATTATAATATATAATTTGCATTATATTACCAACCGACCATATATGCGGTATCCTAACTAAATCAGATTTTGAATTAATTCCAACCAACCATAAAGGCGGTATCCAATTTAGTTAGGTTAAATTTAATTTAATTAAGTCCAACCGACCATAAAAACGGTATCCAATTAAGTCAAGTTTTTAGACAATTTATATAATATTATTTAAGTGAGATTAATCTAAATTATAATAATAAAAGCTTCACCATTTCCCCAGCGAAAATTAACTACAAAACATAAAAGAAATATAAGTAAATAAACTACTATTACTAAAAATAAAAATACATAATGAAAATACTAAATAAAACTAAACAAACAAAATACAGTCCTTAATCCCCTATTAGGAACCTCAGGAAAGTATGAATTTGGAAAATGAAATCAGCTTCAATTTATAGGCAAAGTTTGGCCTTGCGCGTCATGACGCGTGAAGGTTTGCACGTCGCGACGCGTCGTTGATTCATGACGCTGTTGGACAATTATGACCCATAGCATCACTATTTGTGCAGAACATGGTGTTGTTGTACAAATTAACTATGTGACAAAGGAAATTGCTCTTTTATCATTTGTAATTGGATTACCTGGATATATAAATGATAAAAGTCCTTATGATTAGTTCTGGATTAATAAGATATGAGACAATATTAATCCACAAAGGTTTAATCATTAAATATCGATAGTCGTAGTATTATCGAGACTGAACATCGATAATGCGGAATAGGCTAGTATTACACTTGTGCATGTTATGGAAGCGTAACGCCATAGTTCTCATATATTTGGGTATTGGATACTCATGCAAGTGTAATATGAGGTTCTGTTTACCGATGGTACGGAAACAGCTTCGCTCTGGATAAACCCCTCAGAATCCCATTGGTAGTATGACTATGTGTCTATGTGACTCGAACAATATTAATCTGGGATTCCCCGATCATAAAGAGACTAGTTGCTAGTGATCATGACTTTCCGATCATAAAGAGACTAGTTGCTAGTGATCCGATATATGCTTCGTACGGGGCAAACACAACTCCAGCCCCAGGCCTAGCATGTGACATCCGATACTGGATCGTAATACGTAATACTATGTATACTACACCTGACAAAGATCTTGTATTCCGTAGAAGAATATTTCTGGAGAATTGGGTAGGCACGGTGCTTTGCTAGAAGCCAACCATGTCTTGTAAATCGGTAAGTACGTGGTACCGGGTACGCACATGTTCGGATAGTCCGATGACCGTATTTACTACCAACATATCCAGAGATCTCTTGGGTCGCATCCCAAAGATTCACCGATGATATTTGACTCGAACAATATTAATCTGGGATTAATTCGACTAGAAGAGAGAACACGATTAATTTGGAATTAATCGGTAAAGTAAATTTAATAGTTAAATTGGATTTTACTATTTAATTTATTTATTTATCTGTGATTAAATTCGTCGAGATGAGAGAACATGATTAATTTGGAATTAATCGGTAAAATAAATTTAATAGTTAAATTAGATTTTACTATTTAATTTATTTAATTGGGCTAAAATAATATATTAGATATATTAAATGAAATCGGATTTCAACGGGGAATTAAATTAGATTTTAATTCTAGCGAACGAATTAATTTGGAATTAATTCGCGAGTGACTTCCGTAATAATTTTACCGGGTATTATTATTTAATTAAATTAGATTTAATTGCGTTACGATGGAAAATTCGTTTAATCGGATTAAACGAACCTGAGCCCAATGTATGTTGTGTAAGCCAACTAGATTTAGAATTAAATGGGTGGGACCCATGACTTACATCAATTGTCAACAATTGATATAAGTGATTGGCAATAAATTAAATTGGATTTGATACACATCATACCTACCAAGTTAAAATCAATTGAAAAAATGAATTTTCGAAATTTTGGAATTCTTTATTTCTTGATACACATTAATCTTTTTTTTTTCACTTTTTGGCAAAAGGGAAATTAATCTTTCATTTTGGCGAGAAGCTAATGTCTTCCTTTTGAAAGAATAAAGGCAATTGCCTCTGATTTAAAATTGAAAAGGAAAAAGCAAATGCCCTCTGTTTTGTACATTGACCGAAAGGCCTTTGGTCATTATGGTCGATTGGCCTTGGCTCATCAAAAGGGCTGATTGCTCTCTCTCTTAGCCGAATCTCGCTTCTCTTGGAGGGCGATTTTGGGGTTCAAGTTTTGTTCTTGCTAGCACATATGGGAGTCATTTGAAGGTGATAGAGATACTCACCCATGAGCTTGGAAGCTTCAACATCCATAAAAATTTTGAACTCAAGCCGATCAATGTAAGTTAATTCCGCAAACTTCTTGATTAATTCACATACGAATCACGCTTAGAGATCCCGTGGCATGTATAGGACATTTACAATGGTATCAGAGCGAGATCTAAGCTTGATTTGGATTCTAGGGTTCATGACTTTAATTTGGGATTTTATGCTTGGAGTTTGATTTTGCCTAAATTGAGTGTTTGGTTGAGTTTATATGATGTTGAATTGGATTTGTGCATCATTGATTTTGTGAAAAATTGATTAGATTAATTTTCCCTAAAATCTCTACCTTGGCCGAATGTAACCCTAGGTATGCTCATGGTGATTTTTGAAATTTTACATATTGGATATGTTGTTGGCATGATATAAATATTGAATGTTGATTTAATTAGATTGAAATCAAATTGAATGATTTTTATTGCCTGATTTAATTAGATTGAAATCAAATTGAATGATTTTTATTGCCTTTGTCGTGAGCCTAGCATGTTGGAATGGATTGATTGTGCTTTAATTTGTGTTGGACATAAATTAAAATGTTAAGCATGATTAATTAGATTAATTAGTGTTTTGGAAATACTAGATTAATTAATTAATTGGGTTAATTACACTTGAATTGAATTAATGAGTAATTTGGAATGATATATTAATTTAATTTGTTGTATTTGGGCTAATGGGCTTGGTTGTGCCAAATTTTAGTCTTGGATTATATTTGGGCCTAAACCATTTCCATAAAGTCCAAAATATGACAATTGGGCCTTTAATAATTTAATTGGGCCTAAATTGATTTTATGGCATATGATGATTCCTAAATGGGCCAAGGCTTTTGGGTTTATTCCATAATGGACAACGCCCACGCCAAAAGAATTAATTGAAAGCCCATTGAACTTTAGTTAAATAGTATTGGATACTAATTGGGCCTTTGAGACCCATAAAGATTAGATTTGGAATCCAAGTCTTTAAGGCACATAAATAAGTGTAATTATTTAATTTGGAATTAAATATGAATTAGTATTGAATATAATTTAAATTGGATTTAAAATTGTAGTTCGATATAATTCAAGAATACGTACTTTGAGTATTTATTCTTAAACGAGTTTGACTCGCGCAAATTAAATCGTTGTTTGAACATTAGATGGTCATTAATTCAAAGATTAATTAATTGGATTAGATTGATTGAATAACATACTTTGTGTGAATACCTGGATGTATGAATGAATAATGTATATCGGATGGATATTAGAAGGGTGGGGGCAATTTTGGAAAGTATTGTAATAAATTTAGAATTTATTAAATTGGACCTGCGTGTCCAACCTATTATCTCCTTATCTCATTGTATTTCTCTTCTCACCAATTCCCCTAAATGTAAATGAGGTTTCTTTAGAAGTATTATGTAATTGGGTAGAAGGATGAATAGTGCTAGCGGGAGAGAGGAAATGTAGAGATTTGTTCTAGGAATAATTTATTGTATATCCATCCGCATATCATTATTATTTATTTCGCTCCTTATTATGCTTTTAGAATGCATGCTTAAGGGTGTATGATGAGACCTAATTAAAGATAATAAAATAATTTCCAAATCGCGACAAAAACCCTCATTTTATATTAAACGTTTTTCCTTCTATTGAGTGATTCTCTCTCAAGATCCAAGATTGGCATTGGTTTGTTGGCCAAAGTCAAGACCTTTATCCATCGCAAATGTGTTTGAATCACGAAAGATTTGTTCGATATCGTACGTCTTGGGCAAGTTGTGATTTGTTGGCCAAAGTCAAGGTCACTTCTTGCTCATCGACCTCGATTACGAAGCTTTCCCACTGTCAATGGGTCACGCTTAACTGGTTTCATTAAGCTTGTTGAGCCAAAGCCAATGCTTAGTTGATTCAAAGGAAAAAAGGTTAGGAAGTATATTGAATATATTTACATATATTGGATATATGTTCCGGACTTGGAGGTCCACCTACTGGATCTAGGAATTGGATGGGATCCAATTGATCTTAGAGATCTACCTAGTTAAGTTTCATACAACTTGTTGGCTAAACTCAAGGTTGTGTGTTATTTAACGGAATCCTAGCCCACTAGGAAACTAGGTTTCCCGATTACTCCACAGAGGGTTAAAGGCTCGCCGAAAAATTGTGGGAGGCAAGTATTAAATTTTCAATTTCGTTTAAATTACTTGCCAGTACGCGCTCATTTCATTTTTCGTCATTAATTATTTATAAATATATTAGTTGGACTAATATTCAATTGTTGTTTTAATTTAATAGTTGGACTGTATTCAAACTACTTCATTTGTAGTTGGTTATATAATTGGATTATAGTAATCAATACATTTGAATGTAACCAATCAATTATAGTTGATTATATAGTTAAACTATAGTAATCATTATATTTAATTGTACCCGAAATCGTTGATTGGATAGTTGGACTATAGCAATCAAGATGACTGAAAGATTAGCGTCAAAGGACATAATCCTGGGGAAAATATCTTTAAACGGCTTTAATTTTCAAATTAGGAATAGAACTTCAATATAGTCTTGGGAGCTGAGAAGTTATTCTATTTGATAGAGAAACCTCTCGAGCATGAGCCCGGAGTTGAGCAAATAGTAGAGCATGAGCTTAGGAAGACTCATTGTGATGATAACTTTAGTGCTCAATCCGTTATGAATAGCCAGAGCTTCTTAAAAGGACATATCCCAAGTTGTCTGCCTAAACTGTGCAAAACGGGGTCACTTAAAGTGTGACTGCCGTATGGACAAGGTAGAGATGAAGGAAGTGAAGGTGGGACAAGGTTCCGGCTTCAAGTATGTTTGTTATAAATATGTTCACTACTGGTTTTAAAATTGGATTTTTGATACTAGATGTGGTACATAAATATATGTACTGATGTGCGGGATCTGCTGATAAGCAGGAAACTGGCTTCAGATGAGATCGACCTGCGAGTCGGAAACGGGACAAGAGTCGCTGTTTTGACCACAGAAACCTAAGTTTTGGAAATGCCCTTTGGGCATGTACTTAAATTAGGAGACTATTATAATGTATCTAGTTTGACTAGGAACATTATCTATGTATCTAGTTTAACCCGTTGCGGGTATACCTTTATATTCCGAAACACCGGGTGTTTTGTTTATAAAGATGATATTGAGATAAGCACATTAGATGTGAATAACAGTATTTATATTTAGAATATAAATGAATCTTAAACATATAATATGACAAACAAAAGCTCAAATTGAGTAATTCTAATGAAACTTATTATTGGCATTGTTGTCTGAGACACATTAACAATACTCGTATATCTACACTTTCGAAGAGTAGTTACTAGGACAGATTTGATTCTAATTCAAATGATGTCTACGAATCTAGTTTATTAGGCAAAGTGCCTAAAACACCTTTTACTTGGTAAAAGTGCAGGTGCCACCGATCTGTTAGCCCTCGTTCATAGTGACGTAAGTGGGCCCATATCTAGCTAGGCTAGGAGTGGATATAAATACTTCATAACCTTTACGAATGTTGCATCGCGTTATGATTATGTGTTTCTTATGAAACACAAGTCAATAACTTTTGATAAATTCAAAGAGTTTCGACACGAAGTAGAAAACAGAATAGTACAAGTATTAAAAACATTACGGTCGGACCATAGTGTAAAATACTTAGACATATAAGTTTCAAGATTACTTGAAAGAGTATGGTATTCTTCCACCGTGGACTCCTCACGAGACACCTCAATTTGACGGTGTGTCCGAACGGAGAAACCGAACTTTGTTGGACATAGTAAGGTTGATGATGAGTCGCTCTGAGCTATCATTTTCCTTCTGAGGATAAACATTAAACAGTGCAGTACTTATTTTGAATAAGGTTCCATGAAAATCTATTAGACATACTTCATATTAGATATGAACAGGAAAGAAACTGAGTTTCTCATTCCTGAAGATTTGGGAATGCTGGGCATATGTTTGGATGGTACCAAACTAGAACCCAAATCGGATAAATGCCTATTTGTAGGTTGTCCTATGGAAACCAAAGTATAGTACTTATACAACTCACAAGAAAACAATGTAATTATTTCTCTCCATACGGTTTTCCTAAGAGGAATTCTTATATGCAGTGGTAAGTGTGTGGAAAGTAAAACTCGATGAAAATCAGAGTAATACTATTCCGGGCACCGAGTCCTCATAGAACACCAACAGTTCATCAGGGACGAAACTGTACCAATAATCTTCGAATACACAAGAGCCGCATAGGTCGGAGAGAGTCAGGAAACAACCTGGGAGGTATGGGTTTCTGATCTCACCTCATGTAGATATCAATCTTGTTGAGAAAGACGAACTGACTACGTATGAGGAAGTGATACAAGGTATCGACTCCTTTTATGGCAAAGTGCCATGAAGTCTGAAATTGATTCCATGTATACCAACTAAGTTTGGACACCGATTGATGTACCAGAAGTCATTATGCCTATTGGTTCTAAATAAGTCTTCAAGGAAGACATATGTTGATGGTAACATACAAATATACACAGCTAGGCTTGTACAGAAAGGGTATCGTCGACGACATAGTGTCAACTACGACGAAACATTTTCACATTTTGCCATTATTAAATCCATTCGGATAATGCTTGCTATAACTGCATTTTTTGTTTATGAAATATGACAGCTGGACGCCAAAATCGCTTTTCTTAACGGAAACCTTTTGGAGGATGTTTACAACAGCCTAACGGTTTTGTCGTGCCAAAACATGCAAACAAGGTTTGCAAGTTAAATCGATCCATTTATGGATTGAAACAAGCATTGCATTCTTGGAACCAAAGTTTTGATGAGATCATAATGTTATATGATTTCATTCAAAACGAAGATGATTCTTGAGTATATAAGAAGGTTAGTGGGAGCGCACTGACAATGAATGTCCTATAAGTTGATGATATATTGCTACTTATCAATAACATTCCCATAATATAATCGGTGAAAGCTTGGCTTTCATTAAAATTCTCCATGAAATAACTGGGAGAAGCATGCTTTATTCTAGCAATAAAGATCTACTAGGATAGATCTAGAAAGCTGCTGACACTCTCTCAGTGTTCATACGTTTTGATAATGTACATGACTTGATGTCTCATATACTTTGAGCATATATAGACGCTATAAGGCCAATCTAGGAGATGGTCACTGGATTGATGTAAGGAACATCATTGAGTATCTTGGATGAACCAATGATGCTTTCTGAGAATATGGGGAAAGAAGAACTTGCGGTGACTGCGTTCACCACTGTAAGTTTCCAAACCGATAAAAACGACTGTAAGTTGCAATAAGGGTACATATATGGTTTGAATAACGAAACAGTGAGCTGGAAATCTTCCAAGCAACATACTGTTGCCGAATAAACAACAAGAGTGGAACATTGCTGCAGCTGAGGCAGCAAAATAAGCATTTTGGATCTATAAAATTCCTAATTAGATTAAGAGTAGTTATGTTAGCAGTTGTGCTAGGCTACAGCGCAGGCTAAAGAATCGCGGTCTCATCAATGATCCAAGTATGTACTTCGACTATTTCATCTGATTCGTAAGATCATACATCGTGGTGATGTGATGATCGAATAAATCGCATCAGATGATAACCTTGCAAATCCGCTGACGAAAGCTGTTTTTCAGCAGAAGTTTGAGTAACCCGTACATAGTTCAAGTGTTAGAAACTTGAGTGATTGGCTATAGGCCAAGTGGGAGATTGTTGGACAGTTATGACCCATAGCATAACTATTTGTACAGAACATGGTGTTGTTGTACAAATTAACTATGTGACAAAGGAAATTGCTCTTTTATCATTTATAATTGGATTAACTGGATATATAAATGATAAAAGTCCTTATGATTAGTTCCGGATTAATAAGATATGAGACAATATTAATCCACAAAGGTTTGATCATTAAATATTACAAGTTAATTTGATTTTAATTGTGTGTAACTCACAAAAAATGAGACCAAACAATTTGATATACCATTTTTTATTTTGGCCGAAAATCACACAAAAAATAAATATCAAATACTTTATTTTTATTTGATTTTAATTGGCACACATTTTGCTTAATAAAGTTAACACTTTAACTTTAATAAAATGATCAAAATGTGTTCCAATGAAACCATGTCATTTCCAACTTAATAAAGTTAAAATCATTACAAAAGATATTTAATTTATTAATTAATTTAATTATTTAACAATTAAATAATTAATTAGTAAATATAAATATCTTAAATATATGTATTATATTTACATTAAATATCTCAAATACATATATTAATGATATATGTTAAATATCACAAATTGATATTTAATTAATGTGTATTTAATAATATCAAATATTAAATACAAATACACATTAATTCAGAAATGATTGTTAGATCCCGATCGCATGTATTTTTCGTTTAAGGGTTAAACAAGTTATAAATAATCAGTATTATTCATAACAGTTGCCATAGTGCTCTACGAGTATATTTCATTAGTGAGACTCTCTAAATTCAGGCATATCTGTCACGAAATCAAATTTCAAGTCCATAATTCACCCACCCGTAAATTATGACGAACACAGATAAACTCTCTAAATCATACAGGTCGAGGTCACTGCATATGTGTAATCCCTCCGTCACAGATATCCAGATTATTCCAGAGATATAGATACAAATGTCAGATCTCTATAGATATAATCACGTCAACATTTCTATTAGCAATCTCTCAAAAACACTTAGAACTAATTTCTACAGTGTACCACGGGCGCATGGATTTAACAGATTGGTAATTCCTTATTGAATACCTATGCTCTGTACACAGAGCTGACGGATCCTTTCTTGATACACAAAGGATATCATGAGCATCATTCCACACCCAATGAACAAGCGGAGGTCTTATCTAAATAGATCGGTGACGTGACTGCCATATAAGTGTGATGATAACTCAGATATCCACAGTGGTATGTCAAGTCAAAGAATCACTATGCTCTCTGAACCCGAGAAGATTCTTATTGACGTTGGTGTACCATCCAATAAGAATCTTCGGTGAGTCGTTCAGTGTTTATCCGCTATAAATACCTACACGTCCATACGAGTCTCCAAGACTCATGGTTCCCTGAGAAACCATCGGAATCCAAGATTCCAATATACGACATGTACCAGTCTCAACGGGTTTACTTTACTGACCAAGTAGTGTAAACCTTGACCAGAAACTGTCTAAGAATGACAACGTCATGATACAAGTCAATGTCAGTTGCGACGCTTTTGCAACAGTATCATAACAAATCATTCTAAGGTCGGTTACGTCTTTACCATATTAAAGAAGAAGTTTTAGAAAAAAAAACTGTTCATTTTATTCATTAAAAAATATTACATAAGTATTTACAAGGAAATACATAATAAAATTGGCGCTCAGAGCACCAACCCTAACAAAATCTCCCACTTGCTCTAGTGTAAATATCAATTGTATCTAATACCCATCTGTAGGCACTGTATTTTTGCATATAAGTCCCGATGATGAGCCTCGTATGAAGGTAATACCCTTTAAGTTACGGAAGTCGCGGGAAACGGAAGTCGAAAGGGAAAATTCAGAAATCAATACCTTGTTGGACTTATTTCGTTTGCTTAGCTTCGGGTTTGCTCGTTGGATCTCTATTTTAAAATTTTTCCTCGGCCCAAAACCCCGCAAGCCACATACCAAGCCCACACACCACCAACCACAAGCCCAAGCCCACGCACTAGCCATCCTACACGCCCATAAGCCTCCAAGCCCATTAATTCACATCCAAAAATATTCAAACACATTAAACACATGTTAAAATCCCATAAATCACCTTCCTAATTAAATTAAATCATATGCCTAAACTAAATAAAATCAAATCAAATCCATAAATCACCTTCCTAATTAAATTAAATCACATGCCTAAACTAAATGAAATCAAATCAAATCCCATAAATCCATTTCCTAAACTAAAATAAATCACCTCTATAAATTAGAGTGATCATCTCCTTATAGCACACTAATTAAAAGATATCCTCCATAATTACATGATTCATTCCCTTCTCGTACAAGGAAAGCCCTAACCATCTCCTATAAAAAGACACCCAAACCAAACCCTTAGACCTCCCGAGCTCATTCACGACATAAAACATTCGGCACTCACCAAAGACAAAGCCTTCCCTTTGATCTTCTCTCTCTAACCTCTCGGAAAACCCTAAAATAGCTTCTCATCTCTCTCTACCCTCTCACAACTCACGGCTAACCAAGACAACAAACCCTAACTCTCGGCCACTTCTCAGCCCTCTCACTTCAACCCTCTCGGCACATCTCCATAAACTAAATACCCCACTCACGCACACAAGCAACAACCCCTCACACCCTAGCAACCAAATAGCGACGTGAACGCACCCACTCACACACGTCAAACACATTCGGTAGTGCACACATTCACGAAGACGCCCTCACCAGCCCCTTCACAAACCGACAGAAACACCCTTCAACACACTCAAATCAGCGCCCACTAGCCACGTTAACCAAGACTCACGCCAAAGCACTATCCACGTAGCCACACACCCCTCATCAACAAAGCACATAAGCCATGCACACTCCACACAAAACTCACGCACCCAGCACCCAAATAAAGCTAAGCCCCTCACCAAACGAAGATACACAGCCACACAATCTTCTTACACTCGTCTCTTAAACACACGCACACACATGTCCATTCTTCACAGCCGAAACACTCACAGAATTAACCCTAAAACTGCCCCAAAAATAGACCTTAAAATAGTCCAAAACAGTCCTCAAAACAGCCCCCAAACTGTACCCTAAAACAGCCCCTAAAACTCTTCAAACACCCAAAAATAGTGAATAAAACTATCCCAAAACCTGTCTAAAAAATCACAAACAGTCACCCAAAACAGCCATAAATACCGCAAACAGTAACCAAAAATAGCGACCAGAAATATCAGTAAAAACAGAGGAAACAATAGCCCAAAACAGAAAGGCAACGAAGGAAAACAGTGAACCAGTGAACCGGAGGAGTTGCGGAGCATTAACCCTTACGATGGCCGCGTAACACACTTCTAAAAGGCGACTTAAAATGTAAGACCTGAGGGTACCCTTTTATTTATTCTCGTTCATCTTTCAATTATTTATTAGTATTTCTCTGCATGCGTATTGTTGGTTTATGTATGTTGTAGCCATGGGATGAATGATTTTGTGCTACCTCTCGTGGTATATCGGATGGAAACCCAGATGTAAATTCTGTAGCCGAATCCAAGTGGACGGTAGTGCGGTCTGAACTTGGGATACAATTCCACGTATCGCTTGAGAAACACACATATTTTGTTTCATCTAATCTTGTGTTTATTCGTTGTTTATTAGAAATAATATGTTATTTTTATGCATGATTTAGTTATTTCTTTCGCACTAGGAGCTTAATTATATCTCTTCAATGTTTATGTTTAGACAATAGATTATTTATTTATGTTTCCGTATTTATCAATTTAATGTGTCCATGAGATTGTGTGTTTGCCATTATTTCGACTTACTTTTATGCATGCAAACTTATATATAGGTTATATGAAAAATTAGATATAGGTTGTATGCGAACTTAGATGTAGGTTATTCTTGTGTATGTATGTTGCGTAGACTTGGTTATATTATTACATAAATCTGTTCATTACAAGTGGCATAAGTAAGGGACCATTCCGAACCCAACGTTTGAGGTCTTCCCTTGCGAGGGGTGAGTGCGACCTTAAATCATTTTCCCAGTTCACACTGGGTGGCGACTCCATTTTATTTCTCCGGTTTAGTCCCCCGCGGGCTATTCCGTACTCCTGACCGGGCCGTGAGCCTGGAACAGCGTCGCCGATTTCTGTGTCCTACAGTCTGGCGACTCCACTGGGGATATATAATCGGCCCAAAAATAATGTCTTGTAATGTTTGTGATTTGTGCTTAGTTAACCGTGTCTACAGTGGGTTGAAGGGGTTTAATGAAAGGCACTATTAGAGCTAGGAAATGGTTTGATGTCTTCCTTCATTCACTACCTTTCTATAAGGAAAAGCTGTGAAGGCACCTGGATAATCATTTACCCGAAGCTTACCGTGATGGACTAATTTGGAGGACTTATTGTTTATTCCTGTCACCAAGGCGATAAGAGCCTAGAGGCTTTGGTATTTAAGAGAGTTCGCTCCACCCACCCTCTGGGGAATCTTCAATAAGAAATCCATTTGACTGTCAGTCATGTATCATCACTCGGTGGCACGTACCTTAGCGTATAAAAAAGGTGCGCTCACTTGATCGCTCGAACCCTTGAGTGGGAAGTCCTAGTTATGGGCAATCCTTCGCCAGCGGGAGCCTTTGTCTATACCCCTATAAACCCGTATGTGAACCGCAATTGTAGGACCAATAGAAAACACCCCTTTATGCCTATGTTTAGGACTATCATCATTTGGATTCAGTTGGACCTTTCGTCATGAGTTGTGAACTTGTTGGGCCATTTAAACGGGGATGAGTTTGCCTCTTATGACAATTGGGCCAAAAGCTTCTAAAATACCGATGGGACACTTTATGTTTAGACCCCTTATCATTTGAAGTTGTTTAGCCATGTAATCGCAAAAGTGTAAACCTGTTGGGCCTTTTTCAACTGGGACAAGTTTGCACCTCGCAATAGTATGATTGAATGCTTTAAAATGATAATGGGCCGACTTATATATTCCATGCATCTCACGCATACATGCTAACATGCGATTTTAAGAGACACCATGGATACCCATTGGGTTAGGGAAGAAGTAAGACTTGTCAAAAGACCGTTAGCGAACATGAGTGAGTCAGATAACGAGGGTTCTCGCATGAATCAATTGGAGACTAATCTCACTAAGATTATCGAGCAGTTGCGAGATTTGACCGCCGCTGTGGCCAGTTTGACCATACCCCATACAGCCAATGATAGAAAGTTCTACAACTGGAATAAAAAGACCATTATGAGACCTTTGGGGACCAAGCCACCCCTTCTGAGGCCGCCCCTATCAGGAACATGTGATTCTCCAATTTTGGTAGACCTTTGTCAAAGGTGTTTGAACAGCTGAAAAGGCAATGACTCCTAAGTCCCTTAGAACCTAAACCACTTCCGAACCCTGTGCCACGCTACCTTGACCTAAACCTATACTGTTACCTCCACCAGCAAAAAGGCCATGACACCGACAAATGTGCCCGCCTCAGACATGAAATCCAGAACCTCATCGACTCCCATAAAATACCCGACCCGGAAAAGGAACAACCCAACACACACAGAAAACCTCCACCCACCCACATAATCAACTCCAGCCTACCCGACAGCACTATCCTCCAAAATCACGACCACCAAGCTTCCCGCATGGAGATATGGGGCAACAATAGTAAAAATGAAACGGAGCAGAAAGGGGAAAGTAAATGGGAAAAAGAATTACAGCAGTTAGAGGATCTGATGTCCGAAAAAAGAAAGAAGATGAAAGAAGACAAAGTTGCAAATTATGGGGATGTTTGTTTTCCTGATCTTATTCAATTATGATCTGGAATCCATTAATAATAAAGACATTGATTTTTCCTGCTTGTTCAAGTTTTTTCTCTCCTCAATAGTTAAACATTGTCATGATCGTCAAGCGCACGATAACTTGAACCATTTGCCTCACACAGAGTTGCACGGGCTGTCAGAGCCGTGGCCTTTCTCAGCATGAGGAATTGATATGATCAGAGAAATTCGACCGCACGCATTGAATGGACATCGCTTCATAGTAGTGGCAGTAGACTACTTTTCAAAATGGGTGGAAGCCGTCACAGCAAAGAAAATGACAAAGTTCATAGCCCGGAACATTATTTGTCGATATGGGATGCTGTATCATGTAGTAACAGATAACAGAGTCCAGTTTCAAGGAGAAACAAAGGAAATCCTATAGAGGTACGAGATAGGACATCACAAGTCGTCACCTTACAAACCACAAGGGAATGGGGCAGTCGAGGCAGCCAATAAGATGATAAAGAAGATGTTAGCCAAAATGATGGAGAACTACAAAGATTGGGTCGATAACCTGCCATACGCCCTGTGTGGGTACAAAACTTCTGTAAGAACATCAATATGAGCCACGCCTTACTCTTTGGTCTACGGGATGGAAGTAGTACTGCCAGTGGAAGTTGAGATACAGTCGATGCGGGTATTAGGAGAAGCAGAGTTACCTGAACAAGAATGGGCCTCACGGAGATTTGAACAGTTAGCATTACTGGATGAAAAGAGAATGAAGTCTTTATGTCATATGCAGTTATACCAGAAGAGGTTGGCTCGAGCATTCAATAAGAAGGTGCGTCCTACTAAGATTAGAAAGGGTGATCTGGTACTTAAGCAGTCAAAGCCGTCGACGACAGACTCGAGAGGAAAGTTCAGACCCAACTGGGAAGGACCCTACATAGTCCAGAATGTCATGGGAAATGGGGCAGTGAGACTGTCAGATTTGGAAGGGAACGAGTTCACCGAGCCGATCAATATGGATAGATTGAAGCAATATTTTGCCTGAGGGAGAGAAGACCGAGCGATCACTAGGAGGACTGGCGGAAGACCTAACCCAACAGAATAGGAAATTCATTCATGCATGCATGCATACACATAACATACTTGCATTCTTTTTTGTGTTTGTTCTGTTTTGTATTTACAAGTTTCAAAAAGAAGGAGAAAATGGAAAATGTAAGCCAACCAGAATCAGCAACACATCAGTATCAATTTCGGGAATGGATCCTAGGGTTATGGCCCATATCAGTATCAGTTTTGGGGATGAGTCCCAGGGTTGAGGCCCACATCAGTATCAGTCGGAAATGAATCACAGGGTTGAGGCTCACATCGGTATCAGTCGGAAATGAATCCCAGGGTTGAGGCCCACATCAGTGTCAGTTTCGGGAATGGATCCCAGGGTTGAGGCCCACATTATCAGCGGTTGAAAGGAAGAATTCCAGTCGAGTGAAAAAAAGAGTGAGAGAGAATTCTTTGATGGTCAGGCATATGTCCGGTGATGAAATTGTTTGTTGTAGGGTAAAACCTTAGAAACGATAAGTGCGAGATGTGCCCTCATCTGGTATTTTGAGTGGTTGATCTCGGCTAGACTCACAGGCACTTAATTACAGGATCTTAGCGGTGGAAGCCTGAGTAGTCGGCGAGACGACTAGTTGAAGAGATGGTGGATCAGTGAATGACCGTTTTCTTAGATGTCCATCCTGGTTTACTCGTGTTACGATATGTGATATGGTTGGAAATAAAGAAAAAGTCTCTAAAAATGAAAAATAAACCACCGATAACCGATAAGCGTGAAGCTACCCATGGTTGAGTATTGGGACCACCATGAGGAGAAATGCTACCTTAAAGGGTAGGTGCGTTGAAAAAAAAATGAAGAGATGAAAGAAAAGATGAAAAGAAAACCATATCATATTGAGTACGAAGAAGTAATCGCACAGCATGATCAAGACATCTCGGTTGGTTAGACCCATTGATCCAATTCTTCGAGACAAAATCATCAATTCGGCTTACTTAAGGATTAAGCTGCGAATGAATATTGGCACACACACACTTGGAGACTAGTTCAGATCATTTATTCAAACAATTGAGTTGAGTTGTATTAAGTACTTTGAAGGTTCTCTGGTTTCGACACTAAGCATCATTTGAGGACGAAAATATGCTTATGAGGATTATCTCGTGAGAGGCAGTATAGTATGTTGATATGTAACATCAGGAGATCTACCTTGACCTAATGAAAGCAGCAAAAAACAGAAAAATGAACCGAGACTGGGGGCGGCCAGTCTACCCTTTCTCATACGGCACGGTTTGGGAATGAACCATCACATCAGCAATGCCTCAGGGATGAGGTTCAGTATGCCGGGAATGGTACTCCGGGAATGGAGCATGGGTCGAGGCCCACATCAGTATCAGGTTGGGATGAGTCCCATGGTCGAGGCCCACATCAGTATCAGGTTGGGATGAGTCCCAAGATCGAGGCCCACATCAGTATCCAGTTGGAATGAGTCCCAGGGTCGAGGCCCATATCAGTATCAGTTTGGGGATGAGTCCCAGGGTCGAGGCCCACACATCAGTAGCAGTTTGGGATGCATCCCAAGGTCGAGGCCCACACATAAGCAATTTGGGATACGTCCCAGGGTCGAGGCCCACACATATGATGTTTGGGATGCGTCCCAGGGTCGAGGCCCACATCAGCAGTTTGGGATGCATCCCAGGATCGAGGCCCACATCAGCAGTTTGGGATGCGTCCCAGGGTCGAGGCCTACATATCTGATATTTGGGATGCGTCCCAGGGTCGAGGCCCACATCAGCAGTTTGGGATGCGTCCCAAGGTTGAGGCCCACAACTTATCAGCACAGTTCGGGAACAAAGCCCACACTCGGTGGTTTGGGAACAAAGCCCACACTCGGTGGTTCGGGAACAAAGCCCAAGAGTCGAAGCACCTCACTACTATATCAGTTCAGTTTGGTAGTGATTCCTAGAGATCGCAGCATCTTGCAGGGATGAACCTTAGGGGTCGCAGCACCTCACCACCAGATCAACTCAGTTCGAAGCAACATGCAAGTCAAGCGGCAGCTGGCAAGCCAGGTAAGTGAAAATACATTGCATAACTTGGATAGGATTGTCACTGTTACACACTGCACAAGTCCCATCAAAGTGGGGGCGACTATATGCACTGCATTTTTTGCATATAAGTCCCGATGATGAGCCTTGTACGGAGGCAATACCCTTTAAGTTGCGGAAGTTGCGGGAAACAGACGTCGGAAGGGAAATTCAGAAATCACTACCTTGTTGGACTTAATTCATTTGCTTAGCTTCGGGTTTGCTCGTTGGATATCTATTTTAAAATTTATCCTCGGCCCAAAACCCAGCAAGCCACATACCAAGCCACACACCACCAACCACACGCCCAAGCCCACACACTAGCCATCCTATACGCCCATAAGCCTCCAAGACCATTAAATCACATCCAAAAATATTCAAACACATTAAACACATGTTAAAATCCCATAAATCACCTTCCTAATTAAATTAAATCATATGCCTAAACTAAATAAAATCAAATCAAATCCCATAAATCACCTTCCTAATTAAATTAAATCACATGCCTAAACTAAATGAAATGAAATCAAATCTCATAAATCCCTTTCCTAAACTAAAACAAATCACCTCCATAAATTAGAGAGATCCTTTCCTTATAGCACACTAATTAAAAGATATCCTCCATAATTACATGATTCATTCCCTTCTCGTACAAGGAAAGCCCTAACCCTCTCCTAAAAAAATAAACCCAAACCAAACCCTTAGAGCTCCCGAGCTCATTCACGACACAAAGCATTCGGCACTCACCAAAGACAAGGCCTTCCATTTGATCTTCTCTCTCTAACCTATCGGAAAACCCTAAAATAGCTTCTCATCTCTCTCTCTACCCTCTCACAACTCCCGGCTAACCAAGACAACAAACCCTAACTCTCGGCCACTGCTCAGCCCTCTCACTTCAACCCTCTCGGCACATCTCCATAACCTAAATACCCAACTCACGCACACAAGCAACAACCCCTCACACCCTAGCAACCAAATAGCCACGTGAACGCACCCACTCACACACGTCAAACACATTCGGCAGTGCACACATTCGTGAAGACGCCCTCACCAGCCCCTTCACAAACCGACAAAAACACCCTTCAACACACTCAAATCAGCGCCCATTAGCCACGTTAACCAGGACTCACGCAAAAGCACTATCCACATAGCCACACTCCCCTCATCAACAAAGCACATAAGCCATGCACACTCCAAACAAAACTCACGCACCTAGCACCCAAATAAAGCTAAGCCCCTCACAAAACGAAGATGCACAGACACACAATCTTCTTACACTCGTCCCTTAAACACACGCACACATATGTCCATTCTTCACAGCCGAAACACTCACAGAATTAACCCTAAAACTGCCCCCAAAAACTGACCGTAAAATAGTCCAAAATAGTCCTCAAAACAGCCCCCAAACTGCACCTTAAAACAGCCCCCTAAAACTCTTCAAACACCCAAAAACAGTGAATAAAACTATCCCAAAACCAGTCTAAAAAATCACAAACAGTCACCTAAAATAGCCCTTAAATATCGTAAACAGTAACCAAAAATACCGACCAGAAACAGCAGTAAAAACAAAGAAAAAAACAGCCCAAAACAGCGAGGCAACGAAGGAAAACAGCGAACCAGTGAACCAGAGGAGTTACGGAGCATTAACACTTACGACGGCCGCATAACGCACTTCCAAGAGGCGACTTAAAAGGTAAGACCTGAGGGCACCCTTTTATTTATTCTCGTTCATCTTTCAATTATTTATTAGTATTTCTCCGCATGCGTATTCTTGGTTTATGTATGTTGTAGCCATGGGATGAATAATTTTGTGCTACCTCTCATGGTATATCGGATGGAAACCCAGACGTAAATTTCTTAGCCGAATCCGAATGGACGGTAGTGCGGTATGAACTTGGGATACAATTCCACGCACCGCTTGAGAAACGCACATATTTCGTTTCATCTAATTTTGTGTTTATTTGTTGTTTATTAGAAATAGTATGTTATTTTTATGCATGATTTAGTTATTTCTTTCGCACTAGGAGCTTAATTATATCTCTTCAATGTTTATGTTTAGAAAATAGATTATTTATTTATGTTTCCATATTTATCAATTTAATGTGTCCATGAGATTGTGTGCTTGCCGTTATTTCGACTTACTTTTATGCATGCAAACTTAGATATAGGTTATATGCAAACTTAGATATAGGTTGTATGCGAACTTAGATATACGTTATTCTTACGTATGTATGTTGCGTAGACTCGGTTATATTATTACATAAATCTGTTCATTACAAGTGGCATAAGTAAGGGACCATTCTGAACCCAACGGTTTGAGGTCTTCCCTTGCGAGGGGTGAGTGCGGCCTTAAATCATTTTATTTCTCCTGTTTAGTCCCCCGCGTGCTATTCTGTACTCCCGACCGGGCCGTGAGCCTGGAACAGCTTCACCGATTTCTGTGTCCTACACCATCTACTCCACATATTTATCAAATTGCTTCGGATGTATGGCCTTCATAAGCGGGTCTGCTACATTATCTTCACTCGGTACCTTGCACAGGACAATGTCCCCCCGCGACACAATCTCTCGAATGATGTGGTACTTTTGTTCCACATGCTTCGACTTCTGATGCGCCATTGGTTCTTTTGCTTGCGCAATGGCTCTAGTATTATCACAGTATAACGGAACCAGATTCTCGATACTTACGACTACTCCCAATTCTATTATAATGTTCCTAACCCATATAGCTTCCTTTGCAGCTTCAAAAACTGTAATATATTCCGCCACTGTGGTGGAATCAGCTGTCGACCCCTGTTTGGAACTATGCAAATAAATTGTACATCCGTTAAGGGTAAACAAGAATCCTGATATAGACTTTCTATCATCAGGATTCGATTGAAAATCAGAATCCGTATACCCATTAACTTGCAGTTTGTTTCCTCCATAGATAACAAGCTTATCCTTAGTACATTTAAGATACTTGAGGATATGTTTAATGGCCATCCAATGGTCATTTCCTGGATTGGACTGATATCTGCTCGTCACACTAACTGCGAAGCTGATATCAGGCATTGTATATAACATGGCATACATGATGATACCCAAACACGAAGCATAAGGTTGATTATACATTCTAATTTTCCCATCTTTTATTTGCGGACACATCTTTTTCGAAAGATATAAGCCATGTCTGAATGGTATGTTTGCTGTCTTACAATTACCAAAATTATACCGTTCTAAGATCTTATCTACGTACGTTGATTGGGATAACCCAATAAGCTTCCTTTCTCTATCTCTATAGAGTTTTATGCCTAAGACATAAGAATCTTCACCCAGGTCATTCATGAAGAAATTCTTACAGATGTAAGCTTTGGCGCCTTGTATCATCCCGATATCATTCCCAATGATAAGGATGTCGTCAACATAGAGAATTAAAAATACCACCATACTCCCACTGGCCTTCTGATACACACAGGATTCTTTCGAATTCTTGAGAATACCAGACAATTTGATTATCTCGTCGAATCAAAGATTCCAACTTCGTGAAGCCTGTTTAAGTCCATAAATGGACTTCTTCAGCTTGCATACCATGCCCGAGTTCTCACTGGATAAAAAAACCTCCGGCTGTTCCATATAGATTTCTTCATCAAGAAATCCATTTAGAAAAGCCTTTTTGACATCCATTTGCCAAATCTCGTAATCATGATATGCGGCAATTGACAATAAAATCCTAATGGACTTTAGCATTGCGACTGGCGAAAAAGTTTCATCGTAGTCGACACCAGGTCGCTGCGAGTAACCTTTAGCTACCAGTCGGGCCTTAAAGGTTTCAACCTTTCCATCAGGCCCGCGCTTCCTCTTGTAAATCCATTTACAACCGATAGGAACAATTCATTCGGGAAACGTAACCAAGTTTTAAACTTGATTCTCATGCATTGAGTCCATCTCGGATTTCATGGCGTCTTGCCACTTCACAGAGTCGATGTCCAACATCGATTCTCTATAGGTAAAAGGGTCAATATCTTAACTAATAGAACATCCAGACTCTTTTCTTGTATCAAATACAAGCATTCAGAAGGTCTAGATACCTTTTGTGACCTACAGAGTGTGTGCGTTGAAGGTTCTTTATCTTCTTGAACTGCAGGTTCCTCTATTATTCATTAGTTTCAAGTTGTACTTCATCAAGTTAAATCTGTCTGTGATCACCACCTTCAGCCAAAAATTCTATTTCTAGAAATTTTATGAAGCGAGCTATGAACACATTTCGATGCTCGGTATAATAGGACAAATATCCTTTCGTATTTGAAGGATATCCAACAAACCTAAATTTCTGCCCTCGAGGCAAAAACTTATTTTGCTGAGCCATCCTGACGTAAACAAGACACCCCCAAATCTTAATGTAACTAAGATTCGGTTTCCTACCGGTCCATATCTCATACGGAGTCGTAGGAACAACCTTATAAGGAATCTTTTTCAAAAGATGTGCAACAGTTAAAAGAGCATAACCCCATAAATAATATGGAAAATCTGTATAACTCAACATCGATCGAACCATATCGAATAAAGTCTGATTTCTCCTCTCTGACACTCAATTATGCTGCGAAGTACCAGGAGGAGTATATTGAGTGAGAATCCCATTCTCCTTTAAATAATCAGTGAACTCTGCACTCATATATTCACCGCCTCAATCAGATCGAAGGCATTTAATATATTGACCAGTTTATTTTTCAACTTCATTTCAGAATTCATTGAACTTTTCAAAGGTTTTCGATTTATGTCTCATCAAATAGACATAACCGTACCGTGACAAATCATCGGTAAAGGTGACGAAGTAAGAAAAACCATTGTGAGCAGTTTGACTTAAATGACCACATACATCAGAATGTACGAGTTCCAATAAGTCAGTGGCTCGGTGTCCAACACCTGAAAATGAGGCTTTGGTCATTTTACCCTGAATACAAGATTCGTAAGTTGGATAAGGTTCAATGGTGAGATCATGTATCAAACCATTCTTAACCAATTGGGTTAGGTGTTTCACGTCTATATGACCTAACCGCATATGTCAAAGTTCAGTATTATTTATATCAGATTGTTTACGTTTATTTATTCCAGTATTAAAGATATCTTGTGAGGTACGCAATATGTAATGACAAAGCTCGTTTGGACAACAAATGATCTGAATATTATAACTATCATATAAATACAATGAACAATTCTTAATATTTACATTATAACCTTCAGTATCTAATACAAAAAGGGACATAATATTCACCGCACATACAGGCACAAAATAACAGTCATTTAACAAAAGTCTCGCACTGGGTAAAGAAATCTCGCATATGCCCACTGCAACTACATCCAGAGAGTCGCCACTTCCGAATCGTAGCTGCATCTACCCAGATTTCAGTTGTCTACTTCCCATCAGCACCTTTAACGTATTGCAAATGTGAATAGGACAAGCAGAATCCAAAATCCAATTAGATGTCATAGCTTCACAAGCCAATGAGATATCGATAATATGAAAAATAAAAATACATGATGTCGATGCTCTTTCCTCCTAATTTGTGCGAGATAGTCCGGGCAGTTTCGTTTCCAGTGCCCGACTTTCTGGTAATGGTGGCACTTGTCTTCAGAAGCTCTCTTAGGCTTCGCCGTCTTACCATGCAGAGGAATATTGAAACCCTGCTTTTTCTTTCATTTTGTATTTTTCCCCTTCGATTTGGATTGGAAGAAGCAGAAAGTGAAGTGGGTTTCGGAAGGCGAGTCGGAACTCCCTTCCTCAAATCTTCTTCTATTGTGAGAAGCATCCTATGCAACTCACGGTAAGAACAGTGAATCCCATTCATGTTGAAATACATAACGAACTGGCGATACGACGCCGGGAGTGAACCGAGAATGACACTACGCCCCAGAGTTTCATTGAGAGGGAAATCATGGCGCCTCAACTACTTGATCAAATCGATCAAGTGAAGCACATGCGGGCTGTAACGACTGGTAGTTTTACTACTACCTATAGCGATACTGTTATGTACGGGATGAAGGCATGAAAAATAAATTATGTTGAGACTCAAATGTCCTCGGGAGATGACTTTGGGATTGATCGATAAATTCCTCAAAGTCCCTGGACGGGACTGTACCGTGTTCCCTTTGGACCATTTATGGTATTTGGGGCATAACGTTTTCGTACAATCTCCGATCTTTATGAATTTTATATCGTCGAAAAGCTTAGACCAAGACCTACAACTTCCGCGTTAAATATTTTTCCAAATTCGGACCAGAACTGGGTCAAAAACGCAAATCAAAATCTGGATGAATAGTTACTTCGGGCCCAAATGCAAAAATCCCAAACTTTCTCCATTTTTCTACACTCTTCTATAATTTTCCAAATATCTAAAAGGTCCAACTATATAATAAAATACTATTTAACAATTTCACAAATTATGAAAACAAAAATAGAAAGAAAAAGAGGCAAACCCGTGAGAAAGAAAGAGAGGGAAGAAGAGGAAGAAGAAGAAGAGGAAGAAGAAAAGGAAAGAGTAGAGAAGTTTGGCATCCATGGAAGACTTGGAGACTAAAGGAAAATCAAGAAAATGGAGGTAAGAATCCATGACCCAAATCTTGAGTTTTTGATTTTTGATGGTATGAATGATTTAATGATTATAATACCATGTTTGGGTTCAAATTGATGAGATTATGAATTTAAGGGTTGATGATTTGGTGATTAGATATTTGGGTTAAAGGATGTTGAGTTTTGGGTTTAAATATATTATGAATTATATGTATAATTGAAATTGATTCTTGATTAAAGGAAGGATAAAGCATGTTTAATGAAGTGTTGAATGATATATAGGATTTTGGTTTGTGGTTTGGAAGTGATTGGTTTTCTAAGAATGATAAAAATTGGTGGGTTTGGTGATTTGATACTTGAATGGTGTTGTATAATGAAGCATGTGTGATTCTCTTGCCTTGGAACAATGAAAGAGTTGATGAATTTCATTTGTTTAAAGAATTGGGTAATGCTTGTAGAGAAAGGGTAGATGATATGTAGGAAAATGGATAGTTGCTTATAAAGTGTTTGTGGAAATACCCCAATGACTTAAAATATTTATTTAGGTTAAAAAGAACACTTAATGGCATGTATTTAGGTGTTGGAAAATGAAAGAAATGGGTTTGGAGTGAAAGAAGTTTGTTTGGGAAAAGTTTGAAGTTATAGCGACGTTTTGCCGCAAATCGATCCACCCAGATGGTACGTATTCTAGCGGCTGTAACTGGGGTTTCGAGCTTCCGTTTTATGAACCGTTAATTTTTAATTAAACTAGACACATAAGAAAATCACATACTCAAAAATCAGAATTTTTAGACTTAAAATGAAATTGCAGAAAAATTCAGAAGTTGGAGTTAGAGCAGTGGCGAACTGGTCAGTTCTCTGCTGCGTAAGGTGCGGAAAGTGCCTTATATCTTGAGTTCTAACAGTCCAAATCGAGATCCGTAAAAAATGACATAAAGTAGACTCAGAGGAGTATTCTATAATAAATTCAGCTACAGAACTGATCCCCTCTATTTATGCCGAATTTTCAAAGTCAGGTCACTGTCAGTGACTTTTCAGTTTTTGATGTAGGAGTTGTAAACGCGTAAAATGATTTGCGTAACCGCGAAACGAACCTCGTAAAAACTCTATAGGGTGCTATAACGTGTTAGAAATACAATGGGGTTGATAATTCATGCATTTCACGTTTATTCTTATCTATGGGAATATTCTCGTTGTAGTAGCTAACGAATTTATTCTTATTCATATATATATAGATCGGCCTCAAGATTCTCAGCGGCCTTCCACCCCGTGAAGGGGCTCATGTCAGCCGTATACTGTGAGTGGACATTTTCCTTTTACTTGATTTTCATTTTTCATTTTCTTCAATCAGACTTACTTTTCAGCAACTAGGGCGTTAGCCAAATTTGTTTTTATATCATATATGATTTAGTATGATTTGAGAAGTTTTATGGAAAACAAATGTTTCAGTTTGAGTTTTATGTTTTCAGAACATGTTTTATGTTTTTATGTTTTCGGGGCATGAGGTAAAACCTCACCCCAATATGTAACTTGAGATACAGTGGAATTGGTGGATTCAGAGACATGTGCACATGTGGAGGACTGATGGGACGCTCTCAGATCCTCGAGCAGGACTAGGGTTAACAGATCCCCGAAATCCTGGTTTCAGAGCTTGGACGGTAGCATTGATCCGCACCCCCAGTTCTAGTGGTGGCTACACTGCAGTTGAGATGTTCTCCTTGGTGTAGAGCCTTACGTTGCAGTTGAGCTGTTGTCCTGGACGTAGGGCACCACCAGCTTCAGAGATGCCCGGTTGAGTTGTGGTCATGGGCATAGAGTACAGCCAGTTGAGTTGTGGTCCTGGATGTAGAGCAGTTCTCAGTTTTTAGATTTTCAGTATAAAGCTTTCAGATTTTCAGTATTTAGATTTCAGAAATCAGATTTTAGTAAACAGTTTTCAGAAATCAGACTTTAGTAAAGAGTTTTCAAAAACCAGTGTTTTAAAGGCAGTTTTCCGAAATACGAAGTCTTGGAAAATAAGTTTTCACATAAAGATGTTTTGAAAATATGGTTTTAAAACTAAAATATGTTTATATCAGTTATCAGTTTTTAGTCCACTCACTTAGATTGTATAGCGATCTAACCCCCCTCCAGTCTTTATTGTTTGTAGGAATTCCAGGAGGACATGCTCAGGAGGATGGATACTGATGCAGTCCCCAGGGATGGAGTCCACCAGCATTGAGTCATATAGTTTAAGAGTCCAGTGAGTGTCAAAGTAAAAGTTTCTGTATACATTAGTAGAGTATGAGAAATCAAAAACATATGTTAATTTGTGTAAAGTAAAGTATTTTGTATTCATAGATATGAGAAATAAATGTATTTCAAATTGAGCATGGTTTATATACATGACATTGCATTTGAACAGATTAGAATATAGTCAGAGAGTCAGAGGCTTATGGGGTTAGTATAGCTATCTCCTGCCGATAACATCTCCCAGATCGGGGATGTTACACGGGCTCACAGCCTGCCCCTCATCAAGTTTAGAATGGAACAGTTCCAACGAAACTCTATGAACCACAACCTGTTACATGTTCTTGAACGATTCACGAAGTTGTGTCATCATGCTATACTTATCGTGCATCTCAAAATAAGTCTTCTTAAGCTCAGAAGAAAGATAACTCAGGATGAATGATTTAACTCTTAAACCATCATCCTTCCATCGCTGGAAAGTCTCATGTTCTTCAGAAGATGCATCTGGTGATATAGCAAACGGTAATGGACATTCCAAACTGTACCAAGCTTCTCAGAATTGAGGACAATCCTCAAGTCCATATCTCAATCTGTAAAGTTTTCTGCGCCTTTTAGCTTATTCATATCTAGCATACGAGCAAAAGGATTGGTTGGAGGTGCCGCCATCGTAAATCTATCCAATAGACAGCGAATCAATGGTAAACATATAAGCAGATTAAAGATAAACAATTTCATATTATATCATAAAGCATTAACTAGATCATGGATTTTTAATCTAAAAATGCCTCTCCCACTATTTCATGCAAAACTGTAATCCCCAAACAGAATACAAAACATGCGATAATCAAATCATAACATAATAGTGAAAGGTGGAACCCATGAATATATTTCAGCTCATAGCTTTGACATGTTATCGCCTACGTATATTCATTAGGTAGACAACTCATTGTCAATCACTCAATAGTGACTCCTGGATTTTTGGTCTTGGTCGTTTCTCGTTGTGAAAGTTTTGGCACGTTCACAAGGAGGCGTACCAAGGTCAAACTTGTCAATGATGAATTCAAGATACTTGCGAAACCCTGACAACTTTGGCACGTTCAGGATTCCGCTTTCGCTTGAATTCACTTAATATCAAATATATCCGGTAGAAATAAATTTCTACTGGCCATATCCTCACAGCTTTTGCACGTTCTCGGATATAGTCGCAGAAAATTATCGATAAGCGGTATTGACAAGGCGGACCAATTAATATGCATCAAATACTTATTAAATTAAAACTTATTTTCAAATAGGGATTTTTCCGCAAAAGATGTTTTTACTTTATTTAATCAAATTAATTAAACACATGCATGCATAAAGTCAAGATTAAAGTCAACATTGAATTTTAAAGGCATAATCATATATCGGGTGTCCAGAATCAGACTCGCTCTGATACCAATTTTGTAGGGTTTTATAAGGAATTAGGGGTTGGCGCAGCGGAGCACGGAAAACTTATTTTTCCAATTTCAAAATTTTTTCTTGGAACAATGAAATAAACTTATTTATTTATTTAACCAACTTAAAATCTGAAATTTTAACCCAAGAAATCATATTTCTTATAATTACCAAATTACCTCAAGTTTTTGTAAATTAATTATTTTGGTCCTTAAAATGTCAAATACATGTTTAATTGATTCCAAATCAATCCCAAAATAATTTATACATGTCTAATACATAAATATACAATTTGTAACAAAATCCACAAACTTTTTCTATATTGCGGAAACAGACCAGTTTCTTCAATTAATTACAATTTGGCCCCAAATGTTCAAAACACATCAAAATCAAATCCAATCAATCCCAAATTTAACATACATCAAATATACATCAAAGTATATCATATATATGAAAAGCCCCAAAATTGGAATAGGTTTAGAGCCCTAATTTCATAAATTAGTCCAATTACATAATTTACATTAAATTGAATTAATTCAACACTTAAATCAATCAATTACCACACCAATCAAGTCTCACCATCATGAAATTAATCAAGAACAATTCTAGGATAATTATGAATGGCTAATCAACTCTAGAATGACAACTTTAAATTCTAATTAATCTATTAAGCTTAATTACACTAATAAGCTTATAAATTAATTATACATGCTTAAACACATCCAACAAGCTTCCAATAAATTTAATTACAAACTAAAAGAGTAGAGACATTATCTTAACATCACAATTTGAAGTAAAGAATAATAGAAACAATATCTATCTTGAAGAAAATTGAAGAATACTTACAAAATTTCCAAAATTAAGCTTTCTCCTTTTTTATTTTCCTTCAAAAGTTCTCAACTCACTTTGTAATATTTTGTTGAACTTGTGTAACTCACAAAAAATGAGACCAACCAATTTGGTATAAAATTTTTTATTTTGGCCGAAAATCACACAAAAAATAAATATCAAATACTTTATTTTTGTTTGATTTTAATTGGCACACATTTTGCTTAATAAAGTTAACACTTTAACTTTAATATAAGTGATCAAAATGTGTTCCAATGAAACCATGCCATTTCCAACTTTAATAAAGTTAAAATCATTACAAAAGATATTTAATTTATTAATAATTAAATAATTAATTAATAAATATAAATATCTTAAATATATGTATTATATTTACATTAAATATCTCAAATACATATATTAATGATATATGTTAAATATCACAAATTGATATTTAATTAATGTGTATTTAATAATATCAAATATTAAATACAAATACAATTTAATTCGGAAATGACCGTTAGGTCTCGATAACATGTATTTTTCGTTTAAGCGTTAAACAAGTTATAAATAATCAATATTATTCATAACAGTTGCAATAGTACTCTACGAGTATATTTCATTAGTGAGACTCTCTAGATTCAGACATATCCGTCACGAAATCAAATTTCGTGCCCATAATTCACCCACCCGTAAATTATCATGAACATAGATAAACTCTCTGAATCATATAGGTCGAGGTCACTGCATACATGTAATTCCTCCGTCACGGGTATCCTGATTATTCCAGAGATATAGATATAAACGTCAAATCTCTATAGATATAATCACGTTGACGTTTCTATTAGAAATCTCACAAAAAATACTTAGAACTAATTTCTACAGTGTACCACGGGCCCATGGATTTAACAGATTGCTAATTCCATATTGAATACATATGCTCTGTACACAGAGCTGACAGATCTTTTCTTGATACACACATGATATCTTGAGCATCAGTCCACACCCAACGAACAGACGGAGGTCTGATCTAAATAGATCGGTGACGTGACTGCCATATAAGTGTGGAGAATAACTCAGATATCCACATTGGTATCTCAAGTCAAAGCATCACTATGCTCACTCAACCCGATAATATTCTTAATGACGTTGGTGTACCATCCATTAAGAATCATCTGTGAGTTGTTCAGTGTTTATCCGCTATAAACACCTACACATCTATACGAGTCTCCAAGACTCATGGGTCACGGAGAAACCATCGGAATCCAAGATTCCAATATACGACATGTACCAGTTTCAACGGGTTTACTTTACTGACAAGTAGTTTAAACCTTGACCAATAATTGTCTAAGAATGACAACGTCATGATACAACTCAATGTCAGTTGTGACACTTTTGCAACAGTATCATAACTAATCATTCTAAGGTCGGTTATGTCTTTACCATATTAAATAAGAAGTTATATAAAAGAAACTGTTCATTTTATTCATAATAAAATGTTAGATAAGTATTTACAAGGAAATACATAATAAAATTGGCGCTCAAAGCACCAACCCTAACACACTCAACTTGAGAAGATTCTTATTGACGTTGATGTACCATCCATTAAGAATCTTTAGTGAGTCGTTCAGTGTTTATCCGCTATAAACACCTACACGTCTATACGAGTCTTCAAGACTCATGGTTCATTGAGAAACCATTGGAATCCAAGATTCCAATATACGACATGTACTAGTCTCAACGATTTTACTTTACTGACATATTAGTGTAAACATTGACCCGAAATTGTCTAAGAATGACAACGTCATGACACAACTCAATGTCAGTTGCAACGCTTTTGCACCAATATCATAACTAATCATTCTAAGGTCAGTTACGTCTTTACCATATAAAAAGAGTTGTTATATATAATAGAAACTGTTTATTTTATTCATAATAAAATATTACATTAGTATTTACAGGGAAATACATAATAAAATTGGCGCTCAGAGCATCAACCCTAACACGATCTTCCTCGTCTTATCTCCTCACCTCCAACAGTTTGTATGGGCATGAATATAATTACGAAGAATACTATAATTTTGTGAAAGATTCGTATACACAACACATGAGATCATTCTTAGTAGCTATCTTCTTTCACAACCAAAATCAGAAAAAGGAAAACGATAATCATTTTTTCTCTACAGCCCACGTTTTTTTTGCTCTCTCTTACTTTTGGATGGCTTTTTGTTTTCCTTTTATTAAAAAACATAGCTAAGTATATCTATAAAGGATATTATCAATTTTTATTTTCTTAAAAAATCAAAATAAAATCATTTAATATTTATCTTTTAATTTATCAAAATGAGATAATTCTAATATTGGATATGTTAAATACTTTTATAAAAATTTCAACTTTTGAAATCAAGAAAAAATAAAAAATATATATATTATCTCAATTAAAATATTTGATATTCAACTTTTGTAATTATCAACTAATAAGATAACTTTTTTAAAAATAATTTTTAAATTTTCAACTTTTGAAAATATTATCTCAATTAATTAAATTAATAAATTTATAAAATTTTAATAAATTAATTAATAGATACATTATCTATTGATAAATATGTTAGAATAACTTTTGTCATAATTTCCAAACAAGAGTTTTATGAAATAGTTACAGTGTAAAAATAATATACATTTATTTTAAATAATTTATAATTATTATTCTTCGCAATTATTATCATTCGAACAATGATAAAAGACGACGAGGGACTGATGGACCTATGATTCCAAGCTCCAACAATTCCGTTGATTAATTGCAAACTCTTTTATTAATCAAACAAAATTATTAATTTTGGAGTAACTTCATTAAATACCCAAAATTGCACTCTCATAATTATATAATTAATTACTCAAAGAATTCGTCCTTGATATTGTCATTACATATGCATTGATCATTCGTAAATGATTCGTAAAAGAGTTAGGTATAAAATCTGTTTACCTCTCCATTTACATACTTAAGTGAATAATTAATTCATAACTTTTATGAATTTACACGCTAATTGTTCAGGTCCTGTACTAACAAATAAGAGAATATTATGAACGGATTCCATTGTATTATATTAGCATTCATAGCTATTCATTCAATTCATTCCTAAATTACAAGGTTTACGAAATGTAACAAATACAAAATCCTACCAAGTAAATTAAAGAATAAATTAAAAGGATATAAGAGTGTACTAAATACAATGAATTAAAATTATCACATATATGACCATCATTGTGATAAAATTGATGTTATTTATTTAACTGAATGTAATATCCCGAGTTTTCCGGAACAGTGCCGGAAGGTTTCCGAATTAAAGTTAAGGATTTGGAACGGGATGTTAATAAAAAATCAGAGTTTATGTGTTGGGAAATAGATTGTAATATTTTAAAGTGAAGATTCGTCGTGTTGGAAAACACGTGGTTTCGAGAACCGGTTACGCGATTTCTGATTTTATCGTTATACGCGTAAATGTATATTTTCTAGGCTATAAATATATCAAAACAATTCCGATTGAGCTGATTTTTAAACTATCAGACTTATTTTTCCGAGACGAACAACTTTCATGTTGAACACTTTTCTAAATTTACATCCGAATGACATCAAAATGCAAAATTTCTAGAGCGTTCCATGACAAGGGCCTGATTATAATTTTCCGGGGTCTGAATGTAAATTCCAAAAATTTCTTTATAAATACCCATTGTTTATGCTTATTACAGAAATGGCAAACTCTCACAAAACACACACTTGACCCCCCACGTCCCCAACTCGTTTTGGCAACCCATGGTCGCGCCGGTGGCCTGCCGGCCGGTACGACATGCCAGAGAGGTGCGCCGGCCACCCCACCACCTTGTGGTGGTCGGCGGCAGCCCCCAGGATGCTGGCAACTGCACGAATGAGAGAGGATAGGTACGAGTTGGGTTTTTCGATCCCGGCTCGTCGCTTCATTTCACGGCCCGAGCCACCCACCAAATCGAATCTCTCGGAGAGTACAACAAGTTAGCTTTGATGGATTTTCCGTTCCGTGAAAGGTTGTGTTATGGTTGGTGCTCAACGTGCCAATCCAGATCGTATTTATGTCCGATTCATAAATATGAACAGTTCATTTTTTCATAATATTACTTATTTAATGGTAGCACCTCTTGTCTTTTATGTACATATTCGATCTAATTACGATTAGATATCTAATTATGATTAGATTGAAACTAAATCTGATTTAGTGATACGTGTATATTAGACAAAGACCCTAGGATTTATAATGTAGTACGAAGTTACAACGTAGTTTGTAATTGACATTGGGAAGTGTCACTACAAGTTGTATATCCTTAAATAAAGTTCCTGGTCAAGATTTGCTAACACGGGTCGATTAGTAAAATCCACTGAGACCAGTACATGTCGTATATCGTAATTTGGTCCAATGGTTTATCCTAATGAACCATGAGTCTCGGGAGAGACTCGTATAGACATGTAGGTGTTTATTTGATAAACACTGAATGACTCACTGAAGATTTCCTAAAAGATGGTACTCCAACGTCAATAGGAATCTTCTCGAGTTGAGCGAGTATAGTGGTCATTCGACTTGAGATACAGCTGTGGATATATGAGTTATTCTCCACACTTTGATGGCAGTCACGTCACCGATCTTTTAGATCAGACCTCCACCTGTTCGTTGGGTGTGGACTGATGCTCATGATAACCTGTGCGTATCAAGATAGAATCCGTCAGTCCTGTGTACAGGACATAGGCATCCTACACATGTTTGTGATCTAGTAAATCCATGGTCGTGGTATAACTTTGGAAACCAGTTCCGAGTGTTATTTGAGATCGTAAATTTGAAAGTCGACTATATTATACCATACATAATTGACGTTCTTATCTATATCCCAAGTATAATATGGATAAGCCTGTGATAGAGGGATTATACGTATGCAATGACCTCAACTTGCATAGTTTAGCGAGATTATCCGAAGTCATCATAATTCATGAGTGGGTGAATTATGGACACAAAATTTGATTTCGTGACGGATAAACCTAAACTTAGAGAGTCCCACAATATGAAGTGTACTCGTTGAGAACTTGGGCAACGCGTTATGAATAATACAAAATTTCATAATACTTCATCGGATTAAATGAGTTAATTCGAATCGTTTAATCGGTTAAATGAAAACACATGATTTAGGGGATTTTGGTCAATCGTAATTATTGTGTATTTCTATTTGATACATAATTTGATTAGATACACATTAATTATTTGTCAAATGAGATTTTGACACATGCCATTAATATATGTATTTATTATTTAATGTAAATAAAAATACATATGTTATAATAATTATATTAATTAATTATTAAGATATTTAAATATTAAATATTTAAATAATTAAATGATAAACTTTTTCATAATAGTTATGATAAAAATTTAATTATAATTGGTTACATGTGGCATGCTTTAATTAAACTTTAGGTGTGCAAATTTGATTTGCTAAAAAAAAGTTTAATTATGGAATTAAATTACAAAATTGACAAAAATGCCCCTATAAAGTCGGTTGGCCTTCCTTTTATTTAGAAAATTTTATTTTCTTCAACATTTTACTCCTCCATGGCTGAAACTATACCCTAAAATAGCTCTCAAATTATTTTTGATGATTCATGATGGAAAATCAAGAAAATCAAGAAAAAAACTTAAAGAATTAGAGGATTAAAGGTAATTGTAGGCATTGCATTTTTGCATAACACCCGATGAGGAGTCTTATGGAGACAACTCCCTCTTAGTCATGAAAGCCGCGGGAAAAGAACGTTGGAAGGGTAAAGTTGGAAAATATAATTTTTGATGGATT
>SKCR01034836.1:0-91161 GCA_019454045.1 Zanthoxylum bungeanum
GTATAACTACGCTTGATATAGATCTTATATTCCTATAAGAATATTTCTGGAGAATTGGGTAGGCATGGCGCTTTGCTAGAAGCAGCCAACCTTGTCTTGTGAATCGGTAAGAACATAGTACGAGGTACGTGCGTGTTCGGATTATCCGACGACCGTATTTACTGCCAACATATCCGGAGATCTCTTGGGTCGCTTCCTGAAGATTCACCTATGATATTGTGATTCGAACTTAATTAATCGTGGATTAATTGCGGAGAAACTTTATCTCGGATAAAGTGCCTTATTTAGAGAGAGAGAACGATTAATTGGAATTAATCAGTAAAATTATTATATTCGATATAATAATTGAAATTCGATTTCGAAGCGAAATTAAATTAGTTTTAATTCGGGCATACGAGTTAATTTAGAATTAATTCGTTAGCGACATAAATAATAATTTCGCTAGGCGCGATTATTTATTTAAATTCGATTTAATTAACGTCGCGACGCAAGTTCGGTATTTCGGAAATATCGAACCCCGAACGCGTGAGTGCACGTGGGCCCGCTTTCTTTTGGAAACATGTGGGGCCCACATGACACATGTCATTATATGTATTATTTTATTGATAATGCATTGCATGGTGATAGTGTATAATGCACTCAATTGTTATGCATGGAATTTGAGTGTTTGACATCTCTAAGCCTTTGCATGGTTTGTGTCATAGTTTTATTATTTATTTAATAAATATTATGGCATAAATATAAATTGATTTTGGTATCAAAAATCAAAAGAAAAATCTCTATTCTCTCTCTCACATTGCCGAAAACTGCATGCAGTTTTTGGGTCTTCATCTTCTCATTTTGGTTGCCAAAAGCTTGAAGATAGTGTGATTGTTTGGAACATCTTCTCACATGCAAGGCTAGCACCTTCAAGGGATCAAAAGAGGTGATAGGGAAACCATCATAGAGCAAGGAATTACAAAGCTTGGAGCTTTCCACCTTCTTCTCCTCGTGGCCGAATCAATCAACACTTGGAGCTTCCATTTTGGTTTGATTTTCTTCATCAACAAAGCATTGTAAGTATGATTCCGCCATACTTCAAAGTAAATATATATTCATTTATTGTATTTCAAATGCGTAATCTTTCCTTGGGACATATTATAGAAACCAACAGTGACATCATCTCACTATGACTGGAGTGATACTTCCGTCTTGACATCACACCCAATACTCTACGATTCTCAATATACCCAGCATTGGCGTACACAGAACCGGTTAGAGTCCTAGACGACCTCAACTAAAGTATTTTGATTGTCGTAAGCATTAGCGGTGCAAGTCTCAGGTTAAGACCATACACACCTACCCTGATTTCGGACTCCCATAGACACATAGTCATAATACCAATGGGATTCCGAGGGTCTATCCAGAGCGAAGCTGTTTCCCGTACCATCGGTGAAACACAACCTCCTATCGCACTGCATGAGTATCCAATACCCAAATATATGAGAACTATGCCGTTGTGCCCTCACAACGCGCACAAGTGCAATACTAGCCTATTCCGCATTATCGATGTCCAGTCTCGATAATACTCCGGCTAGGGATATTTAATGATTAATCCTTCGTGGACTGATACTGTCTCATATCATTCTCAATCCAGGAACTAATCATAGGACCCTCTCATTTTTATATATCTAAGGTGATCTAATCACAAATGATGAGAGTGCAATTTCCTTGTCACATAGTTAATTTGTACAACAACACTATGATCTGTACAAATAGTGACGCTATGGGTCATTTATCCAACAATCTCCCACTTGGCACATAGCCAGTCACTCAAGTGTCCCCACACCCGAACTATGTACGGTTCGCTCAAATTGCTGAGAAAAGGTTTTCATCAGTGGATTTCCATGATTATCGTCTGACGCGATTTATACGATCACACATCGCCACGATGTATGATCCGAACGAATCAGATGATATAGAAGTATATAACTGGATCGTCGATGAGACCTTTAATTCTTTAGCCTTGTACTGACGCCTAGCTCAGCTGCTAAACGAACTATATCTAATCTAATTAGATTTATTATCGACCCAAATGGCTTCTATTGCTGCCTCAGCTGCAGCAATAATCCGCATTTTTGTTTATTCGGCAACAGTATCTTGCTCGGAAGATTTCCAGCTCACTGTCCCGTTATTTCAAACTTTATAGTACCGCAATATTTAACTGTTTGGAAACTTGCAGCAGTGATCCCAGTCACTTCAAGTTCTCCTTCTCCATAGTTTTAGACAACATCTTTAGTTCTCTAAGATACTAATAGATGTCCTTAACTTCAATCCAGTGACTATCACTTGGATTGACCCGATTGTGACTCCATATGCTCAAAGCGTATGAGACACCATATCAAGTACATTTTAAATGTACAATTTCCCAGAGAGTGTTAACAACTCCAAATCTATCCCAGTAGATCTTTATTCCTTGAATAAAGGTTGTTACTCCCCAGAATTCTACGGAGAATTTCTATGAAAGCCAGCTTTCACTAATTGCTTTATGGGAATTTCCTTGTCAGTGCGCTCCCACTAACCTCCTTATATACACAAGAATCATTTCGTTTTGAGTCAAATCATAAACCATTATGATTATTTCAAAACGACAGTTCCAAGAACCTTATGCTTGCTTCAATCCAAACATGGATCGAATAACCCGCAAACCTTGTTTGTCGGTTATACAAAATCGTCAGGATGTTGTAAGCATCCTCCAAGAGGTTTCCTTTTCAGGAAAGCGATTTGATCATTAACTGACACATTTCATAAATGAAATATGCAGTATCTACAAGCATCTTCAAAATGGATTTACCATGGCAACAGGTAAAAGGTTGAACCGTTATTAACACAATGTTGATAACGATACCTTTCCGTCAAAAGCCCAGCTTTGTACGTTGGTATGTTGCCTTCCATGTATGTTTTCCTTGAAGACGTTTAATGTACCAATAGGCACAATGCCTTATGGTACAACAACTAGTATCCAAACATAGTTGTTATACATGGAATCCATTTCGGACTCATGGCACTTTGCCATAATAGGGAGTCGATACCTTGTATCACTTCCTCGTACGTAGTCGGTTGGTATACCTCCATAAGATTTACATCTTTAAGGGGTTACATCAGAAACCCATACCCCAGGTTGTTTCTGATTCTCTCCGATCTACGCGGTTCCTTGTGTATTCGAAGATTAATGGTTTAGTTTCATCCTTGATGAACTATTTTGTTCCATTAAGGACTTCGTGCCTTGAATAGTATTACTCCGATTTCATCGAGTATCACTATTCTCCCACTGACCACTGCATATCGGTGTTCCTCTTAGGCAAACCGCATGGTGAGCAACAATCATATTGTTCTCATGTGAGATTTATAAGTACTATACTTATGGTTTCCCTTAGGATAACCTATAATTGGCACTTATCCAATTTGGGTCTTTTGTTTGGTATCATCCAAACGTTATGCCTGGCATACCCAAATTATCAGGAATGAGAAACCCTGTTTCTTTCCTGTTCATATCCTATATGAAATCTGTCAAACAGATTTATATGGAACCTTATTCTAAATAAGTTTTGCACTGTTAATACATATCCTATTGAAGGAAATGGTAGCTCAGAGCGACTCGTGATAAACCTTATCATGTCCAACAAAATTCGGTTTTCGTTCGGACACACCGTCTAACTGACGTGTCTCGGGAGGAGTCCTCATCTGAAAGAATACTATACTCTTTCATGTATGTTTGAAACTTACTGCTTAAGTATTTTCCATTACGGTCTTACGGTGACGACATAATACTATAGTCGATCTGTTTATCTACTTCGTGTCGAAACTCTAATAGTTTCCGATCTGTGTTCTTCAAAAGAAACACATAACCATAACGTGATGCCACAGCCGTTAAGGTCACGAAATATTCATGTTCACATCTAGCCTAGCTAGATATGGGCCCACTAACTTCACCATGAATAAGGCTAACAGATCGATGGCATTTTCACTATTACCAAGTAAGTAGTGTTTTTAGGTAATTTACCTAATAAACTAGATTCGTAGACTTTATTTGAATAGTCAAATCAGTCCTAGTACCCACTCTTCAAAAGTGCGGATATACGAATCTTGTTTATTGTGTCCCAGACAACAATGCACAAATAAGTCTCTATTGATCAAATCAATTTGAGCTATTTATTTGTCATTTTATATGTTTTGAGATTTCAATTATATTCAAAATATAAATCTGTTATTCACATCTAATGTGTTTATCTCAGTATCATCTTTATATAATGAAACACTTAGTGTTCTAGAATATAAAGGTTTATCCACAATGGATTAAACACTGATATAGAGATAATGTCTCTAGTCAAACTAGTTACATTATAACAGTTCCTAATTTAAGTACACACCCGAAGGGTAGTTCCTAAACTTAGGTATCTACGGTCGAAACAACAACTTTCGTCCCGTTTCCGATTCGCAGAGCAATCTCAGCTTGAAGTCAGTATCCTGCTCAAAGCAGATTCTGAACATCAATACATATATTTTATGTACCACACTAACTATTTAAAATCTAATTTCAATACTAGTAGTGAACATAACTTTGACAAACATTTTTAAAGAAAGAGCCTTGCCCTTTCTTTAATTCCTTTGTGTCTGCCATATCCAAATGGTAGTCACTTTGGGATATGTCAATTATCCTTTTCAATATTTCAGGAACCTTAGGCCAAGCCTTGGGTTTTTAGAATATCGAAACAATGTGCACCTCGTGCTACATGCCCAATTGCAAACTTTGACTTTTCACCTCTAGAATAGTCAATTAATTCTCCAAGAATTATTTATTGCAATTTTAATACTTATTAAATCTAATCATAGATTTTTGACAAGTATGTTAAATTAAGCATTAAAGTTATCATCACATAAATCTTCCAAAGATTTACGCTCTACTTATTTGCTTAATTTTGGGCGTAAGGTATAATGAGTTATTTTATCAAATAAAGTAACCTATTATTTATTCCCAATCTGAAAATTAAATCATTTAAAATATTTTAATCCCAAATTATATTTTAAATATCCAACTTTTCAATTTTATCTTGATTACAATAGTCCAACTATTTAATCAACGATTAGTGGTACTATTTATTATAATGATTATAATAGTCCAACTATATAATCAAATATAATCCAAATTAATTAACCTCAATTACATTGATTACTATAATCCAATTATAAAATCAAATGTAAACTGAAATTAATTAATTCAAATATATTGATTAATATAATCCAATTATATATAATCAAGTATAATACAGTCCAACTGTTTATTAAAACAACATTAAATATTAGTCCAACTAATACTTTTAATATATGACGAGTGATATTATTTGAGCGCGTATGGCGAGTAATTGAACGAATATTGCAAATTCAATTCTTGCCTCCCACTATTTTCGTCGAGCCTCTAACCCTCTGTCGAGTACTCGGAAACCGTGTTTCCTAGTGGGCTAGGATCCCGTTAAATATCACACAATCTTGACTTTGGCCAACAAATTGTATGATAATTAACTAGGTAGATCTCTAAGATCAATTGGATCTAATCCAATTCCTAGATCCAGTAGGTGGACATCCAAGTCCGAAACATATATCTTATATATGCCTATATATCTAATATATAGCCTAACCTTTTTCCTCTGAATCAACTAGGCCTTGGCTTTGGCACAACAAACCTGATGATCCCAGTCAAGCGCGGACCCATTGACCATGGAAGCTTCGTAATCAATGTCGATGGACAAGAAGTGGTCTTGACTTTGGCCAACAAACCACAACTTGGACAAGACACCAATATGGAACAAAGCTTCGTGATTCAAACACATCTTCGACGGACAAGGGCTTGACTTTGGCCAACAACCCATGCCAATCTAGGATCTTGAGCAAGAATCACTCAATGGAAGGAAAAGACGCATGATATTTGATGAGGGCTTTTCGCGTGCAAATTGGCTACCAATTTCATTATCTTTGTTAAGGTCTCATCATCATACACCCTTAAAATGCATTCTAAATACATAATAAAGCGAGTATGAAATAAATAATAATGATATGCGGATGGATACTTAACACTTTGATCCTGTTGGTTTCTATAATTAGTCCCAAAGAAAGATTAAGCCATAGAAATACAAATAACATACATGCAAAGCTAGAAACATGGCGGAATCATACTTACTAAGCTTTGTGACGAAAATGGTGAAGACAATCCTTGAGTCTTCAAGGTGGAAGTTTCGGCCAAGCAAGAAGATGGAGAGAAGCTTCAAATCTTCAAGTGTTCCAAGCTCCAAAGTTGTTTCCCTATCACCTCTTTTGATCCTTGCTTGTGCTAGCAAAAATGGAGAATGAAAAACAATTTTTCTGCCTTTGGTTGAAGCTCACGGCGTGAGCAAGGGAGAGGAAGAGGGAGAGTATAACTTATCAATTTTTGTTCTCCTTTTGTTTCTAAAACGTGAGAGAGAGAAATGAAAAGCAAATGAAAATGATATCAAATACCAAAATGAATTTTTTTAATAAAAAACCCTTCAAAAACCGTGAAAGGTTTTTCCTCCAAAAAAAAATTCATCATTTGCCATCATTATCTCACATTGAGAATAGAGACAATGTATCATCCCTTAAAGGTGACTAGATACATCCATCATCTATTCGTATCAAGTAATGAGATATCGCGATGTGATTTGCGGATTCCACCCGTTTCAAAATACGAATGTGTCCGCAAACACTTTCGGGCCCAAATTCGCTAATTCCGAATTAACGAATTTTCGTCGCGACGAGAATTAAATAATTACGCCTAGCGAAATTATTATTCAGATCGCTAACGAATTAATTCCAAATTAATTCTTTTGCCCGAATTAAAATCCGATTTTAATTCCACGTCGAAATCTAATTTCGTTTAATAATATATCGAATATATTATTTTATCGATTAATTCCAAATTAATCGATCTCTCTCTCTCTCCTAATAAGGCATTTTATCCAAGATAATGTTTCTCCGTAATTAATCCAAGATTAATAAAGTTCGAATCAAACATCATAGGTGAATCTTCAGGAAGCGACCCAAGAGATCTCCGGATATGTTGGCAGTAAATACGGTCGTTGGATAATCCAAACACGTACGTACCTCATACTACGTTTTTACCGATTTACAAGACAAGGTTGGCTTCTAGCAAAGCGCCATGCCTACCCAATTCTCCAGAAATATTCATACTGGAATATTAGATCTATATCAAGCGTAGTATACCGTAGTATTGCGTACATCGATCCAGTATCGGATGATCACATGTTAGGCCTGGGGCTGGAAATGTGTCTGCCCCGTACGAAACATATATCGGATATCAAACAAACTAGTCTCTTTAAATCGGACAATCCTGACCTGGTCATATTGTCCCGACGGTTGCAACCTTTTATAGAGTACTAGTTCTGTATCCAGTGTGTGATTATCATCTCCATATGTCTGAAGTGATACTTCCATCTCGACATCATATCCAGTACACTACGATTCTCGATAAACCCAGAAGAGGCGTACACAGAACCGGTTAAAGCCCCGAACCACCACAACCAAAGTTTACCGATTGTCGCAAGTACTAGAGATGCAAGTCTCAGGTTAAGACCATATACACCTACCCTGATGCGGCCTCCCATAGACACGCAGACATACTACCAATGGGATTCCGCGGGGTCTGTCCAGAGCGAAGCTATTTTCCGTACCATCAGTAAAACACAACCTCCTATCGCACTTGCATAAGTATCCAATACTTAAATATATGAGAACTATGTCGTTGTGCCATCACAACTCGCACAAGTGCAATACTAGTCTATTCCGCATTATCGATGTCCGATCTCGATAATACTCCGACTAGGGATATTAATGATTAAACCTTTTATATTGTTTACTGTCTCATATCATCTCAATACGGAACTAATCATATGGACTTTTGCCATTAATATATTAAAGTAATAAATTTTACAAAACGGCAAAAGACAATTTCATTATCACATAGTTAATTTTGTACAATAATACAATATCATTTACAAAACAGTGACGCTATGGGTCATAATGTCTAACAATCTCTCACTTGGCCTATAGCCAGTCACTCAAGCATCTAATACCTGAACTATGTATATGTCGTTCAAACACTTGCTGAAGAACAGCCTTCGTCAGCGGATCTGCAATGTTGTCATCCGATGCGACCTTCTCGACTTTTACATCGCCACGATGTATAATCTCCCGAATCAGATGGTAACGCCGAAGAACATGCTTGGATCGTTGATGAGACCTAGGTTCCTTAGCTTGTGCTATAGCCCCGTTATTGTCACAATACAATGGCACGGGCTCAGCAGCTAACGGAACTACTCCTAATCCGATTAGGAATTTTCGGATCCAAACTGCCTCCTTTGCTGCTTCCGATGCATCAATATACTCCGCTTCAGTTGTTGAATCGGCAACAGTATCTTGCTTGGAAGATTTCCAGCTCACTGCTCCGTTATTCAAACAAAAAATGTACCCCGATAGAGACTTGAAGTCGTCCTTATCGGTTTGGAAACTTGCATCGGTGTACCCAGACACCTCAAGTTCTCCACCTCCATAAATTAAGAAAGCATCCTTAGTTCGTCTAAGATACTTAAGGATATTCTTAACAGCCATCCAGTGTCCTTCACCTGGATCGGCCTGATAGCGACTGCACATGCTCAAAGTATATGACACATCAGGTCGCGTACATATCATGGCATACATGATCGATCCGACTGCCGAGGCGAACGGTATCCGACTCATGTTATCTCTCTCTTCTTTAGTTTTAGGACACATGTCCTTAGACAGAAGGATACCATGTGACATTGGCATCAATCCCTTCTTGGATTGATCCATGTTGAATCGCTTCAACACTTTGTCAATATATGTACTCTGGGAGAGTCTAAGCAGCTTTCTAGATCTATCCCGGTAGATCTTTATTCCTAGAATAAAGGCTGCTTCTCCCAGATCTTTCATGGAGAATTTTAATGAAAGCCAAGCTTTCACCGACGTTAGCATGGGAATGTCATTGCCTATAAGCAATACGTCGTCGACATAAAGGACAATAAAAGTCAGTGCTCTCCCAATAACCTTCTTGTATACACAAGGGTCATCATCGTTTTGTACGAAATCATATTCTTTTATGATCTCATCAAAACGCTGATTCCATGACCGTGATGCTTGCTTCAATCCATAAATGGATCGATTTAACTTACAAACCTTGTTTGCAAGTCTAGGTACGATAAAACCGTCAGGTTGTTACATATAAACATCCTCCAAAGGTTTCCGTTAAGGAAAGCGGTTTTAACGTCCATCTGCCATATCTCGTAATCGAAATATGCAGCTATTGCAAGCATTATCCGAATGGATTTAATCATGGCAACGGGTGAGAAAGTTTCGTCATAATCAATACCATATTGTTGACGATACCCCTTTGCTACAAGCCTAGCTTTGTACGTTTGCACGTTGCCATCCATGTCGGTCTTCTTCTTGAAGATCCATCTGCATCTAATAGGCTTTACGCCTTCTGGTGCATCAACCAGTGTCCAAACTTGGTTGGCATACATGGAATCCATCTCGGACTTCATGGCATCTTGCCATAAAGCGGAATCAATATTTTGTATTGCTTCCTCATACGTAGTCGGTTCATTATCCTCAATAAGATTAATATCTACATGAGGCGAGATCAGGACCCATACCTCTCAGGTACCTTCCTGACTCTCTCCGACCTACGCGGTCCTTGTGTATCTGAAGATTGTGGTACAGACTCATCCTGGATGGTCTGTTTATGTTCCGTCATTGATTCATTGCCAGGAACAGTATCACTACGATTTTCATCGAGCTCCACTTTCCTCCCACTTACCACTGCATCTAGGAATTCCTTCTCAAGGAAAAATGCATGTAGAGCAACAAACATTTTGTTCTCTTGTGGGTGATAGAAGTAATATCCTTTGGTTTCCTTAGGTCCCAGGCTTGATCTTCTCCTTTTGCCATTAAAGCTCCTCCAGCGGCAGCATCGATTGTGGTTCTCATTATTCCAGAAAGCCCATTATAGAATGTTTGGACTTGAATCCATTTTGGAATCTCATGGTGAGGACATTTTCGGAGTAAATCTTTATACCTTTCCCAAGCTTCGCAGAGGGATTCTGAATCTTGTTGTACAAAGGATGTGATGTCATTCCTCAGCTTTCCAGTTCTGGCTGGTGGAAAGTACTTTGCAAGAAATTTGGTGGCTAAAGTGTTCCAAGTTGTGATAGAACCTGGTGGTAGTGAATGTAGCCAAGCTTTAGCTCTGTCCTTCAAGGAGTATGGAAAAACTCGCAGTCTCATTGCTTCTTCCGCTTCTCGGTTGTAATTAAAAATGCCGCAAACTTCCAGGAAGTTGCTGATGTGGGAATTCAGATCTTCAGTTGCATTCCCCCCAAACTGAACTGAGTGCTGAATCATCTGAATGCATGTTTTGATGTCACACGCATTTGCTGGTAAGGGAGGAAGTACAATGCAAGAAATGAGTCTGTCAATCACCAGAATGGTTCTTTCTCGAATGGGAATTGGTGGTGCAACATTCAAAGGTTCAGGTTCCATGTTGACTAAAGCTTATTGGCCTTCTCGCCTTTCCCTTCTTAACTGTCTGATGGTTCTTTCAATTTATGGGTCAAGCGGTCGGAGTTCAAAGCTTCTGGTTCGTCTCATGAAGTTTCTGAGAACCTGAAACACAAGAAAACAACGACAATAAGTAAAAAGAAATTAGATACAAGTAACGATATCTAACCCATAAACTAATAGTAAAAGATAAATAAGTCCCCGGCAACGGCACCAAAAACTTGACCGACGTAAACACACAAGTATAACGCAAGCGCACGTATCGTTCAAGTAGTATAAAAATATCGATCCCACGAGGACTTAATATCTAAACTATTAATTTTATGAGGTCAAATGATTACTAGTATCTAACAGGTTGATTGATTGATTTGAAATGGTGACGATTCTAAATTTAAAAGCAAGTAAATAAATTTGTCGAAAATAGGTTTTAAGAAAATTCAATATTAAAAACTATCTAGGGTTGTGATTTCTTCCAATATCATTTTAAAGATGAAGTGGTTATCTTATAGTTGGGTAACATATTGATTTATTAACCTGGAACACTAAATTATGTAAAAGCCTCTGTCGATGGTCAGACAAAAATACCCAGTTTAACCCAATTGAACCATATGTCTATGTCAACCAAATTATCTGGATTCATTAAGTTTAAATCCCAATTATGGCTACCCCCACCCGACAGGTATATCCTATCCTGTAAGGAAATCTATTAAAGGGTTATCTATCCTCAAGGAAGATCGTGAGCTATTGAGTCTAAGGTCTTAAACTTAAAATCCCTATGTCTAGTTCATTTAAGTTTACCTAATCAATTTTATTAATGGCCAGTTAATAAAAAGCATTAAGATTAATACTCAATAAATAAATCTTTAAATTACCCAACCTATAATCTAACCCTTATAAAACAGTGATATTGAAATTCATCACAACCCCAGCTATCTGGCTTAGTTACGACACATATTTAGGGGTAGTAAAAACTTAAATAAAATAAAAGACATAAAGTAAATTGCTGAAAATTAAATACTGAAAGTAAATTGCTGAAAAGTAAATAAAGTAAAAGTAAAAAGTAAAAAGTAAAAAGTAAAAAAAATTAAAAATAATTACTGAAAGTAAATTGTTGAAATTAAATAAAGTAAAAGTATAATAAAAGAGAATGCTGGGGTTAGAGGATCAACTTTTATTACTACTATTTTAGATATCTCCCTTAATATAATATATTAACTTTACGTGATAATTACCAACCAGCCATATAGGCGGTATCCTGATTAAGTCAAATTAATAATTAATTACCAACCGACCAACCAGGCGGTATCCATATTAAGTCAGGTTAAAACCAATTTATAATTAATTACCAACCGGCCATATATAGCGGTATCCTCATTAAGTCAGGTTTTAAATAGTTTATATATTATAATTAAGGGAGATTAATCTAAATAGTAATAATAAAAGCTTTACCTTTCACCCCAGCAAGGGGGAATTACCTCCTCATTGCTTGAAAAATAAAAACTGAAAAGTAAAGAAAAGAAAGTGTTGTGCGTAAAAGTAAATTGCGGAAAGTAAAAACTGAAAAGTAAAGAAAAGAAAGTGCGAAACTGAAAATTAATTACTGAAAACTAAAAATAAACAAACTAGATACAATCTTCTTATTTATTCATTAAGAATTTCAAAGAAGAAAGTATGAATTTTACAAATGAAATGGCTTGGTATTTATAGGCAAAATTTTTCCACCATCAAATCATCCATCAAATTCTCCACCAAATCCATTATTAATTTCTCCACTAATTACTCCACCAAATCCATAATTGCTCCAATAATTGCTTATCTTGTTTGGTGTTGATTTGATAATTTTTATTAATTATTAATTAATTAATATTTTGCTTTGAAAATGATTGATAATGACTTTTAATAATTACACTCCACACACTTCTGGATGTTCATCCATTTCGGGCATGAAATCTTCAGAATTCGAAATTATTTTGTCTTTCAAAGTTGTAGATCTTTGAGTCTTCTTTAATCTGGAACTTGAATCAGCTCAATCCAATATCTGAGTAAAACGTTATGCCCAAAATACGACAGATGCGCAAAACTGGAATTTCCAAAACTGCACTTCGTCAAAACGCTTTCAAATTTCCAATCTCAAAAATTAAAATATCAAGTCCAATAACTGCCCTATTTGACCCATATTTCATCCTAAATGATTTCATTGAGACCCGATATTATTTTATCTGCAAAATAAACTAAAACACATCAAAACGTTCATCAAACCCGAGAAACTAAACAAAATATTAAGTAAAGGGGCGGTAAATATTGATATATTTTCGCTCATCAAAGTAGTCATATTTATCTCAATAACAAACATACCAGAGGCTAGTGCCTTGCCTGCCTTGATATCCTCCCTTTGTCCCTTGCCCATTCGGCAGTCACGTTTCCAGTGACCCTTCTTGCCGCAGTTGAGGCAGACATCTTGAGATTTGTCCTTGGCTTCCCAGAAGCTTTTGTCAACTTGCCTTTACCCTTTTTCTTATGTTTCTTCTTCCTCACCCCTCCAGTAGCTTTGGGCCCAGCTTTGGCCTCTGAGAGGTCGATGCAAAGTGCGCCTCGCGTTTGCCCCCTTTTTGGAGTTCTTTTTCAGACTCCTTCAAGATGGATAACAGCTCTCCAAGAGTGTCATCCGTATCCATCAACTTCTAGTTGATTATGATTTGTCTCCAAGTATCAGGAAGTGACTGTAAGATCAAATCTATGGTCAGCTCAGCCTCCAAGACTATTCCCATATTGGCCAACTCATCAATATCGGCGATCATTTGAGCCCCGTGGGCCTCAACTGATGCGCCTTCAGTCATTCGGGCGCGGAAGAGTTTCTTCACCAACTCGTACCTTTCCATCCGCTTGTTGGAGCGGTGGAGATCTCGCAGTCTAGCCATCATACTATAAGGATCCAAGTCCCTATTCTGGCGACGAAAGTGCTGAGTCATCGAAGCTAACATAATAGTTTGAGCTGTGTCACAATCATTGCTGTGAGTTTTCCATAACTCCAGCTCAAGTGGGTCAGTGGGCTTAGGCGGGAGAGGTGTTTGTACAGTGTACATCATCCTCTCAGCCCCAAGGACTATCCTCAGGTTCATTTCCCAATCAGCGAAGTTTGTGCCCTTAAAGACATTGTCACCCATGATGATGTCTCGGAAATTTACCTTGCTTGCCATCTCAAATACGATAGTCCAACTATCTAGTTAACGATAAAATGGGTACAGTCAAACTGTTACAAGAAAAAATAACAATGAATTAGTCCAACTATTTTATTTAATTAAACGAAATAATTTTGAAAGACACGTAAGGCTAAGTATCTGAATGAAATTGCAAATTCAATACTAGCCTCCCACTATTTTTATCAAGTCTCTAACCCTCTGTTGAGAACTCGGGAAATCCTATTTCCTAGTAGGCTAGGATCCCGTTAAATAACACACAACCTTGACTTTGGCCAACAAGCTGTATGCTATTTAACTAGGTAGATCTCAAAGATCAATTGGATCCCATCCAATTCCTAGATCCGGTTAGGTGGACATCCAAGTCCAAAACATATGTATATTTACTTATGCCAATGTATCTAATACATTTTCCTAACCATATCCTCTGAACCATCTAGGCCTTGGCTTTGACACAACAAACCTAATGATTCCGGTTAAGCGGGACCCATTGACAAGGAAAGTTTCGTAATCAATGTCGTTGGACAAGAAGTGATCTTGACTTTGGCCAACAAATCACAACTTGGACAAGACACCGATGTGGAACAAAACTCTCATGATTCAAGTACATCCTCAATTGACAAAGGTCTTGACTTTGGCCAACAAACAATGCCAATTTTGGATCTTGAACAAGAATCATTCAATGGAAGGATAATTGCTTAATATAAATTGAGGGATTTTGCGTAATTGGCAACCAATTTATTATCTTTGTTAGGTCTCATCATCATACACCCTTAAGCATGCTTCTAAAACATCATAAAGTGCATAAAGTAAATTAATAGTGATATACGGATGGATATATAAAACAACTTGTTCCTAGAACAAATCACCCTTTCCACTCCCCGCTAGCAATATTCTACTTCTACCCAATTAGATAATACAATAAGAGAAACCTCATTTACATTGAGGGGAATTAGGTGAGAAGAGAATACAAAGAGATAAAAGAGATAAGGCTGGACACGCAGGTCCAATTTATAAATTCTAAATTTACAATAATTTCTAAAATTACCCTTTCCCTTCTAATATCCATCCGCTATACACTATTTCATCATCACATACATGTATATTCATTCAAGACATGCTATACAACCAATCTAATCCAATTAATTAGTCTTTGTTTAAGTGATCATCCAATGTTCAATCAACGGTTTGATTTTGCGCGAGTCCAACTCGTTTGAGAATAAGTACATAAGGTACGAATTCACGAATTATATAGAACTACCCGTTAAATCCAATTTAAGTCGCATTCAATATTAATTCAATATATTTAATTCCAAATTAAATGTTTACACTTTTAATGTGCTTTTAAAGATTAGATTCTAAATCTTATCAAATTGGGTCTCCAAGCCCAACTAACATCCAATATGTGTTTAATTAAAGTCCGATGGGCTTTCAATTGATTTATCAAGGCTTGGGCTTTGGTCAATGTGGGTCAAACCCAATTACCAAGCCCGAATAAGGAATCACCCTTAAGTGCCATAAAATCAATTTCAAGCCCATAAGGCCCAATTAAACATAAAAGCCCATTAATTAAATTTTATATTCCAAATTTTAAATTCAATTAATTAAAGTGTAATTGCATGATTAATTCATTAAACCAAATATTCAAAAACACCAACAATTTAATTTATAATCATCAATTGTTCAAAACACTTGTCTAATATTTATTTGAACAAAAAAACAAGTCCTTTAACATGTCATGTTGTATTCGGCCAAGAGGGATTTTTGCGGTTCGATTTGTTTTTCAATCCAATTGAATCACTAATCTATTACTCGTTTATTTTTAAGTCATCAAATGATCTTGAAAGCAAAAAATCCAATTAAGTGAAAGGACCTCCATTTTCGGTCAAAGCAATAATTTTGGGAAAAATCATCCAATGCAATTTTCTCAAAATTGATCATGTATTACATCAAATATAATACATATAAGCATACTCAAATCATCTAATGAACTTGTGCATGCAAAATACCAAACCAGTAAAATGACCTACACATTCGGCCAAGGCATCAATTTTGGGGAAAAATTATCCAATGCATTTTTCTCAAAATTGATCATGTATTATATCAAATATCATACATATAAGCATACTCAAATCATCTAATGAACTTGTGCATGCAAAATACCAAACCAGTAAAATGACCTACACATTCGGCCAAGGCATCAATTTTGGGGAAAAATTATCCAATGCATTTTTCTCAAAATTGATCATGTATTATATCAAATATCATACATATAAGCATACTCAAATCATCTAATGAACTTGTGCATGCAAAATACCAAAACAATGGAAGCACCTCCACATTCGGCCAAGACAACCACTTTGGGGAAAAATCATCCATGCATTTTTCTTAAAATTGATCATGTAATATATCATATAACATACATATAAGCATACTTTAGCATCCAATTTACAAGAACATGCTTCAATCAATTTTCCCCAAATTAACCCTAATGTATTTCATGCTTAAACATGGCTCCATGATACCATTGTTGGTTTCTATAATTAGTCCCAAAGAAAGATTAAGCCATAGAAATACAAATAACATACATGCAAAGCTAGAAACATGGCGGAATCATACTTACTAAGCTTTGTGACGAAAATGGTGAAGACAATCCTTGAGTCTTCAAGGTGGAAGTTTCGGCCAAGCAAGAAGATGGAGAGAAGCTTCAAATCTTCAAGTGTTCCAAGCTCCAAAGTTGTTTCCCTATCACCTCTTTTGATCCTTGCTTGTGCTAGCAAAAATGGAGAATGTAAAACAATTTTTTTGCCTTTGGTTTGAAGCTCACGGCGTGAGCAAGGGAGAGGAAGAGGAAGAGTATAACTTATCAATTTTTGTTCTCCTTTTTGTTTCTAAAACGTGAGAGAGAAAAATGAAAAGCAAATGAAAATGATATCAAATACCAAAATGAATTTTTTTAATCAAAAAACCCTTCAAAAACCGTGAAAGGTTTTTCCCTCCAAAAGAAAATTCATCATTTGCCATCATTATCTCACATTGAGAATAGAGACAATGTATCATCATTTAAAGGTGACTAGATACATCCATCATCTATTCGTATCAAGTAATGAGATATCGCGATATGATTTGCGGATTCCACCCGTTTCAAAATACGAATGTGTCCGCAAACACTTTCGGGCCCAAATTCGCTAATTCCGAATTAACGAATTTCCGTCGCGACGAGAATTAAATAATTACGCCTAGCGAAATTATTATTCAGATCGCTAACGAATTAATTCCAAATTAATTCTTTTGCCCGAATTAAAATCCGATTTTAATTCCGCGTCGAAATCTAATTTCGTTTAATAATATATCGAATATATTATTTTATCGATTAATTCCAAATTAATCGATCTCTCTCTCTCTCATAATAAGGCATTTTATCCAAGATAAAGTTTCTCCGTAATTAATCCAAGATTAATAAAGTTCGAATCAAACATCATAGGTGAATCTTCAGGAAGCGACCCAAGAGATCTCCGGATATGTTGGCAGTAAATACGGTTGTTGGATAATCCAAACACGTACGTACCTCGTACTACGTTTTTACCGATTTACAAGACAAGGTTGGCTTCTAGCAAAGCGCCATGCCTACCCAATTCTCTAGAAATATTCTTACTGGAATATTAGATCTATATCAAGCGTAGTATACCGTAGTATTGCGTACATCGATCCAGTATCGGATGATCACATGTTAGGCCTGGGGCTGGAAATGTGTCTGCCCCGTACGAAACATATATCGGATATCAAACAACTAGTCTCTTTAAATCGGACAATCCTGACCTGGTCATATTGTCCCGACGGTTGCAACCTTTTATAGAGTACTAGTTCTGTATCCAGTGTGATTATCATCTCCATATGTCTGAAGTGATACTTCCATCTCGACATCACATCCAGTACACTACGATTCTCGATAAACCCAGAAGAGGCGTACACAGAACCGGTTAAAGCCCCGAACCACCACAACCAAAGTTTACCGATTGTCACAAGTACTAGCGATGCAAGTCTCAGGTTAAGACCATATACACCTACCCTGATGCGGCCTCCCATAGACACGCAGACATACTACCAATGGGATTCCGCGGGGTCTATCCAGAGCGAAGCTGTTTTCCGTACCATCGGTAAAACACAACCTCCTATCGCACTTGCATAAGTATCCAATACTTAAATATATGAGAACTATGCCGTTGTGCCATCACAACTCACACAAGTGCAATACTAGTCTATTCCGCATTATCGATGTCCGATCTCGATAATACTCTGACTAGGGATATTTAATGATTAAACCTTTTATATTGATACTGTCTCATATCATCTCAATACGGAACTAATCATATGGACTTTTGCCATTAATATATATTAAAGTAAATAAATTTTACAAAATGGCAAAAGGCAATTTCATTATCACATAGTTAATTTTGTACAATAATACAATATCATTTACAAAACAGTGACGCTATGGGTTATAATGTCTAACAGATCCTAGATCAAATCTCTCACTTTCTCACTCAAGCTAGCACTTGTATTACTTCTACCCGTTACACTACACTTCTAAAGAAACCTCATTTACATTGAGGGGAATAGGTGAGAAGAGAATAAAGGTGATAAGGCTGGACACGCAGGTCCAATTTAATAAATCGAATTTATTACAACAATTTCCAAAATTGCCCCCACCCGACTAATATCCATCCGATATACATTATTCATTCATCACAACCACGTATTCACACATAAGCATGCTATCAATCAATCTAATCAAATTAATTAATCTGATAATTATGTGATCATCCAATGTTCAAACAACGATTTGATTTTGCTCGAGTCAAACTCGTTTTTGCGAATAAGTACTCAAAGTACGAATTCTTGAATTAAATTAAACTACATAATTAAATCCAATTTAACATGTATTTAATACTAATTCACTATTCAATTCCAAATTGAATATTACACTTTATTTAATAAACCTTTAACGACTTAAATTCCAAATTTAATCGTGTCGGGTCTCAAAGCCCGATTAACGTCCAACGTCAATTCAATTCAAGTCTAATGGGCTTTAATTAATTTCTTTAAGGCGTGGGCTTCGCCAACCAAAGCCCAATCAAGGAGTAACCCCATAAGCATAGAAATCAATTTAGGCCCATTAGGCCCAATTAAACTTTAAAGGTTTATAAGTTGCATTTGGGCTTAACGGAAGTGGCTTTGGGCCCAATTGGATCCAATCCATTTGGCCTAAACCCAACTTGATAAAATCAAGCCCAATAAGCCCAATTACAACTTTAGAAGCCCAAATCCAATTTAAGGCCTAAATAACTAAATTACATGAATCCAATTCCGTAATTTAATTACCTAAAGTGCATTACATGATTAATCACCCAAATCAATATTTCCAAAACATGAAATTAGTCCAATTAATCATACTCAATTCATTATCATATGTCCAACACACAAATTGAAAAATCAAACCCATCACATGCTTTTAATGCTCTCGGCCAAGGAAGGATTTTGTGTCCGATTCGGTTTCGATCCAATCGAACCCACAATCGACATTAAATCACCATCCAATTTGATTTCATACACATCCAATGTCACAAAATCAAAATTACCAAGACATTAGGGCAATATACCATTCGGCCACCATAATCATTTTGGGGATTTTGTTCAATTCAAAATTAAATCCAATTCAATCTTAAATTAACATCATCCAACATCATTACAACTCATCCAATGAATCAAAATGAAAAATTCCAAGAATTCCAAAATACATTACACATTCGGCCAACATGAATTTTTGGGGAAAAATTGATCCAATCATTATTTCATTAAATTGATCTAATCAATCACTAATTAAACATGTTATAAACATACTCAAACATTCAATTCATTCAAATCATGCTCAAAACAAGTTTACCCAAATTTTAAGCCCTAAAATTTTCATGCTCAAACCTAGGCTCTGATACCATTGTTGTTTTCTATTAAGGTCCCGGATCGATTATAAGCATGAAAAACATTGCGAATACATATCGACGAAGTTGCGGAATACTCACATCGATCGGTTGAGTCGATTTGGAGACGAATGAAGCCAAAAAGCCCACTGCCTTTCACGCCTGAACTGACCAGTCCACTGCCTCCAAAAACAGAAATTTGAGATGACAAACGGAGCTCCAAGATTGCGTCAAACGAATCCCGACTCATGGGTGAACCTCCCTACCACCTTCGCATATCTCGTAGTGTGCTAGCACTTGCGGTTTTTGCCACAAAAACCCAACTCTTGCCTCCCTTGAAGCTCACGGCAGTGAGCTGTGAAGAAGAAAGAAAAATAGCCCATTGGGCGTGTATGGATGGAGAGAAAAGGAGGAGAAGTGTTATGGTTAAGTTGATTAATGAATTACCAAAATGCTTTATATATTTTTCCAAAAAATAATAAGCATTTACCATTTTATTTATCAAATAAAATCAAATGGAAATGGCATTCTCAACCACCAACACTATTCCAACTACTTACATCACTCAAAGTGACTAGTTGTCTTTTCAATCAATCAATCAATCACATCAATCAATCACATCACTCAAAGTGACATTTGATTTGACGCTTGATGTGACGAATGATTTGACGCTTGATGTGACTTGCGTTGCCACACTCGAATTCGAAATACGAATGCGCTCGCAATCACACTCGGGCTCGGGTTCGCTAATTCTAAATTAACGAATTTTCCGTCGCGTCGTAATTAAATGATTACGCCTAGCGAATTCACTATTCACGTCGCTAATGAATTAATTCTAAATTAATTCGTTCGCCCGAATTAAAATCTAATTTTAATTCTGCGTCGAAATCTAATTTTGTTTAATATATCAAATATATTAATTTATCGATTAATTCCAAATTAATCGTTTTCTCTCTCTAGACGATATTTTATCCTAGATAAAATATCTCCGTAATTAATCCTAGATTAATTTTCTCTCTCTTCTATATAATCCCAGATTATTTAAAAGTGCGAGTCATACGTCATCGGTGGATTATTGGGAAGCGACCCATGAGATCCCCGGATAATTCGGCAGTAAATACGGTCGTCGGAGTATCCGAATCACGTACGTACCAAGTACTACGTTCTACCAATTTACGAGACAAGATCGGCTTCTAGCAAAGCACGAAGTCTATCCAATTCTCCGGTCATATTCTCTAAGAATATTTAAGATCTATATCAGGCGTAGTATACCAAGTATCGTGTATATCGGCCCAGTATCGGATAGTCACTTGCTAGGGCTGGGGCTGGATAAGTGTCTTCCCTGTCCGAAGCACATGTCGGATGTCTGGTAACTAGTCTCTATAATCGGATATACATGACCTTGTCATAATATCCCGATGGCCGGCCAGCACTTAAGAGCACTAATACCGTATCCTGCGTGACATCATCTCCACTATGACTGGAGTGATACTTCCGTCTTGACATCACACCCAATACTCTACGATTCTCAATATACCCAGCATTGGCGTACACAGAACCGGTTAGAGTCCTAGATGACCTCAACCAAAGTATATTGATTGTCGTAAGCATTAGCGGTGCAAGTCTCAGGTTAAGACCATACACACCTACACTGATTTCGGACTCCCATAGACACATAGTCATAATACCAATGGGATTCCGAGGGGTCTATCCAGAGCGAAGCTGTTTCCCGTACCATCGGTGAAACACAACCTCCTATCGCACTTGCATGAGTATCCAATACCCAAATATATGAGAACTATGCCGTTGTGCCCTCACAACGCGCACAAGTGCAATACTAGCCTATTCCGCATTATCGATGTCCAGTCTCGATAATACTCCGGCTAGGGATATTTAATGATTAATCCTTCGTGGACTGATACTGTCTCATATCATTCTCAATCCAGGAACTAATCATAGGGACCTCTCTTCATTTATATATCTAAGGTGATCTAATCAAAAATGATGAGAGTGCAATTTCCTTGTCACATAGTTAATTTGTACAACAACACTATGATCTGTACAAATAGTGACGCTATGGGTCATATTATCCAACACGTACCACTTGAGAGATACATATATTTCGTTTCATCCAAACTTGTATTTGAGCATGATATAGTTATTACGTTATTTATTTATTTAGCCTGATTAGGCCTAGTGCGTTATTTATTCTTAAGCATGATTTAGTCCTTAGTATGTTAATCTTTATGCATGATTTAGATATCCATGTGATTAGATATGTCGTTGTTTTGTGATCATGTTTGAATGCGGTATCTAAAACCATATGAATGTATACAATCTGCCAGTTCCCGTTCGAACGCGTCATCGAACGCAACTCGAACGCGAACCTTCTGTTTACTGTTTGAACGCGTTATCAAACGCTACTCGAACGCGCATGCATTTTGTATCATCAGGTCTGGTCCCGTTCGAACGCGTTATCAAACGCTACATGAATGCGAACCTTCTGTTTACCGTTCGAACGCGTTTACGAACGCTACACGAACACGCACACACTGAACTGAGTATGTCTCATCATATTTCATGCACAATTGCCTCTTGGGTGATCTCCCTTGAATTATGTAGCCAATCATATTATTTGTATTCCTGCATTTATCCATTCGATGTATTAATGAGATAGTACTCAAGCATGATTAGGTTGTTCTTAGTTTTCCATATCATATGATTGAAATATATTCATGAGATTGCCATGTGATGTTGCATGTTGTGATGAACTTGTTGATGTATGCATGTGGATTTAGAAGCATGATACTCTTGGAAATAAGTGTTACTTAGACTTGATTAAATTATTACATAAATCCTTTCATTGCAAGTGACATAAGTAAGGGACCATTCCGAACCCAACGGTTTGAGGTCTTCCCTTGCGAGGGGTGAGTGCGGCCTTAAATCTCATTTTCCCGGTTCACACCCGGTGGCGACTCCATTATTCTCCGGTTTAGTCCCCCGTGGCTACTCTGTACTCCCAACTGTGCCGCGAGCCCGGGACAGCATGCGTCGCCCCATATCTTGTGTCCCACACCCGGCAACGGCGCCAAAAATTTGACCGGTGCTTACACACACGTGAATAACGCAAGCGCACATATCGTTCAAGTAGTATAAAAGTATCGATCCCATGAGGACTTAATACCTAATCTATTAATTTTATGAGGTCAAATGATTACTAGTATCTAACAGGTTGTTTGATTGATTTGAAATGGTGATGATTCTAAATTTAAAAACAAGTAAATAAAATTGCACGAAAATAGGTTTAAGAAAATTCAATATTATGAAACTATATAGGTTTGTGAATCTTTCTAATATCTTTTAAAAGATGAAGTGGTTATTTCATGTTTGTGTAATAAATTGGTTTACTAACCTGGAACACTAAATTATGCGAAAGCCTCTGTCGATGGTCAGACGAAAATACCCAGTTTAACCCAATTGAACCATATGTTTATGTCAACCAAATTATCTGGATTCATTAAGTTTAAGTTCCAATTATGGCTATCCCCGTCCGACAGGTATATGTCTATCCTGTAAGGAAATCTATTAAAGGGTTATCTATCCTCAAGGAAGATCGTGGGCTATTAAGTCTAAGGCTGAAACCTAAAATTCCTTTGTCAACTTTATTTTAAATTTACCAGATCTATCTTATTAGTGGCCAATTAACAAGATGCATTAAGCTTAGGACTTAATAAGTAAACCTTTAAATTACCCAAACTATAAAATAACCCCTTATAAACCGGTGATATTAGAATTCATCACAACCCCAGATAACTAACTTAGTTACGACACATAACTAGGGCTTTAAAAGGCATAAATAAAAAATACTGAAAAGTAATTGCGGTAAAGTAAAAGCTGAAAAGTAAATTACAATAAAATAAAATGCTAAGGTAAAAGGATCAACTTTTACTACTACTAATTTATATATCTCCCTTATTATAATATATTAACTTGTGATTATTTTACCAACCAGCCATATAGGCGGTAACATGATTAAGTCAAATTAAGTCCAACCAGCCATAAATGCGGAACTAAAATAAACCTACCATACAGGTGGTAAGAAAATTTAATTACCAACCGACCAATCTGGCGGTATCCTTGCTTAGACAGGTTTAAACCAGTTTAAAATGAATTACCAACCGACCAATATAGCGATATCCTTTTTAAGTCTAATTTTAAATAGTAAATATATTATATTAAAGGGAGATTAATCTAAAAAGAAATAGTAAAAGAATTACCTTTCACCATAGCAGGGGGAAGTTATTTCCTCATGGTGAATAGTAAAAACTGTAAAAAGTAAAGAAAGTAAATTACTATTATTACAGAACGTAATTAAAATTTAATTACAAAACTGAAATTAAAAGAAACTAGATAGAAAACTCCCGATTTACATCAGAGAAATTAGAGAGGAAGGTACATCTACAACTGAAACATCGAGCTGAATTTATAGGCGTCAGTAGGGTGTCCATGTCGCGACGCGATTAATTGTCGACGTGGCAGCTTCTGGTTCGTTGGCTTCAGATTCTTATCTGACACGTGGTGATTCAGATAAAGAGATAAAGTGACACGTGGCAAGGCGGCTGGGAGCTAAATGATTGAGCTGACGTGGCGATGATGTGGCACTGACGTGGCGACACATGGCGAAAGTGACTGTCGGCACCATAAAATGATGACATGTGGCACGCTGTGATTGGTTGATGATGACATGGCGATGACGCGGAACTTTAACTCGATCAACTGGTGATGTGGATGATGACGTGGAGTGACACATGGCGGCATGTGGCGATGGCGACCGTCAGCACCGTAGGATGATGACACGTGGCACGTCGCACTTTAGCAGATCGGCTGTGATGGTGACACGTGGCACGGCCCACGTTAGCAAAGTCAAACTTCTTAGATTTTGACTTGTAGACCCGGTGCACATTAGTAGGTCTTGGTGCATGTTAGGCGTCGCGACGCCAAAGGCTTGCCCGTCGTGATGCGCGAAATTTACCAAAATGCCCTTTTGTCCAATTTTCACTGTTTTGGCCCCAAATCAGCTCCAGAGAGTCCTGAAACTTTATTTATCTACAAAATAACACAAAACACATCAAAATATTCACAAAACTCAAGAAACTATACAAAATATTAGGTTAAATGAGTGGGAAATAGTGATATAATTACCACTCATCAGAACACCTCAACACAATGGTGTGTCTGAGCGAAGAAATCATACTTTATTGGATATGGTACGTTCCTTGATGAGTTATACAGATCTTCTATATTACCTTTGGGGTTGCGCTTTACTTACTATTGCCCACTTTCTTAATAAGGTTCCATCAAAAGCTGTTTCTATGACCCCGTATCAGATATAGTTCGGTAGAAATCTAAATCTTAGATATTTAAAGATTTGGGGTTGTCCTGCATATGTTAGAGTTGCGCAGTGGGATAAACTAGCACCTATAGGGTATAAATATGGTTCATTGGATATCCTAAAAATTCTTTGGGATATCAATTCTAAGATTCTGAGCAAAGAAATGTATTTATTGTTTGCTTTGCCACTTTTCTTGAAAAGGAATTTTTGAGAAATAGTGGGAATTGTAGAAAGATTGAACTTGATGAGCTTGATCCCAATAGTAAGGGACCTGAGATGGAACTAGAGATCTAACTAGGTGAAGAATCTACAACACAAGTTCTGCGTAAGTCAAATAGAATATCAAAGCTCATGAGAGATTGTTTTTAATATCTGATATAAGCATTGATGTTATCTTCTTGGAGGAAATAGATCTGATTACGTATAAAGAGGCGATATTGGATATTGATTCAGGAAAATAATAGGAAGCCATGAAGTCTGAGATGGATTCTATGCATGACAATCAAGTCTGGGACTTAGTTTAATTTCCGAAAGGAGTTAAACCTATTGGTTGTAAATGAGTTTATAAAAGAAAGCGAGGCCTTGATGGAAATGTGGAAACCTTTAAGGCCCCACTGGTAGCAAACAGTTACACTCAACGTCCTAGGATTGACTATGAGGAAATATTTTCACCAATAGCCATGTTAAAATCCATCATGTTTCTTTTAGTCATTGCTGCATATCACGATTATGAGATATGGCATATGGATGTGAAGACCGCTTTATGAAATGGACTCATCGAGGAGTATATATAATTGGATTAAGTTCAGAAGCTTATAGGGTTGTTGTAATCGACGTATATAAATAAGATGTTTGAAATGTACAAGTTTACCAACGATAAGACATCAAATGTATCTTTTCGATATGACATATATCTTTCAAAGAAAATGACGCCTCAAACTGAGAAAGAAAGAGTTAGGATGTCTAACTTTCCCTATGCTTCATGTATTGGAAGTATTATGTATGTTATGCTATGTATGGATTGTGAAATCAATTTAGCCGATATTAATCTGATCCAGGTAATGATCATTGGCAAACCGTGAAACATATTCTAAAATATCTTAAGGGTACTAAGAATAATTTTATGATATATGGAAAAAATGAGCTACAAGTTAATGGTTATACAGACTCCGACTTCTAGAGAGATTCAGATGATAGAAAGTCTACATCCAGATACAAATTTACCCTTAATATTGGTGTGATCAGTTGGCGATGTTCAAAGCAAGGCTCAACAACTGATTCCACCACTGAGGTGGAATTTATAGACGCTTCATAAGCTGCTAAATAAGCTGTCTGGATTAGAAATTTTATCACAGAACTTGGCGTCTAGTACTACAGATTTGATCCCATTGTACTATGATAATAGCGGAGCCATTGCACAGGCTAAGGAGCCGATGGCGCATTCCAAGTCTAAACAAGTGGAAAGAAAATATCCCGTGATTAGAGAGATTATTGAACGAAAAGACATAGTGGTCATGAAGGTTCAAGTAATAGACAACATAACAAACCCGATTACTAAGGTCTTACCTTCTAAGTTATTCGATAAACATGTGGAGGAGATGAGACTACGGTACGATCGAGATTGGCACTAAGCAAGTGAAAGTTTTTTGGAGTTGGTGCTTGGAGCGCCAATCTGAATAATGTATTGTACATTTTATTATTTATTATTAAAATAACTACATTTTCATTTCACATCTAATTAATGGTAATGTCATTATGCATTTTAGATTAATATATAAATATGCTGAGAATGACATCAACCTTAGAATAGTTTTGTAGTAATAATGGATACTAGGTGGTCCGACATTGGAATAATATTACTATTATAAACTATTCTTAAAGTAAATATTCATAGTCGTTGGTTTTGTAATTTATGACTTGATTGTCATAAATCTCCCGTGATTAGGTGATTACTTTATTAAAAGTAATAATATTAATAATGTTGGAGCATTATAAGATGGTATGTCTTGTCAATACGGAGATGATTGAGTTCTTATTACTTATGCCCAATACTATCATTATTGTGAGGGTATAAGTGGTCAGAACTTAGGTTGCTCTAGTAAAATATTAGATGTAGTGTAATGAGTTGACGTAGTCAAATAATACCATCATTATTGTGAGAGTGTACTTATAGAGATCATTAGTGCACATTGACAAGTATATACCTGGAACATGTCTTAATCCAATACCTTCATTACTGTGAGGATAAGAAATGGTCCAGGACCAAACTTTGGAGTCACATGAATGTGATTGACATTGGAGGTATAAGAAACGGTCCATGACCAAACTTAGGAGTCACATGAATGTGATTGACATTGGAGGTATACCTAATGAGTTTATGAAGGCTAGGACCATCATTATTGTGAGACTGGAGTAAATGTCATGGGATCTATTTATCGCTATGAAATTTTAATTGTCAAATTTCTATTTTTCGTTAAGAGGGATTATGAAATTACGTATAACCCTCGTTAATAAATTATGTATCAAGATAAAATTTTTCGGGCCCATATGTGAACCATAAGGGGTTTAGGTATCCATGTGAGTAAGTCACGATTCTTAAGACTTTGGCCAAAGCCGATTACCTAGGGTGGATCACATATCAGAAATGGTGTTCTGATTAGTTATAAAGAATCATGGATATATCGACATGAGATATGCGCCTCGGAAACTTGACGGTGTAATCTATGTTTCCTAATCACAACTCGGATAGCCTACGATGAAGGGATTGTTAAACATATGTGATGACCTCCACTTGTATAGTTCAAAAATATTGTTCATGTTTTTCGCGAATTTGAAGGTGGCCGAATTGCTTACATATAAGGTAGGCTTATATGAAGAATGTGTCTGGACTTAGAAAGTCCCACAATATGAAGTGTACTCGTTGAGCACTTGCGTCGCTTATAATTTTTTATAATAAAAAATATTTGATATTATAATTATCAAGTAAAATAATTAAGTGTTAGTGGATAACATTAATTACTTAATTTGAACCAATTTTATTAATTGGATTAATCCAAAATCACATAAGGGCATTGTTATAATTTCATAAATATGTATACCATTAGAGGGTAGTTTGATAATTATAAATATGTAATAATAGTTGTGTTTGGCTTGATTTATTTGGATTAAATCAAAGTGGTAGACATTGAACTAATCCATTGATTAAACTTTGTCTTGATTTAATTGGATTAAATCAAAGTGGTAGACAAAGGTGATTAGTCACGCCTAATTATACATATTTGGACAAATTGGATTAAGCCCATATAAAAGTTAATTAGAACTTTTATTAATTAAAAATTGCATAAGTTTTGCTATAAAAGGCAAGCTTGAGCAAGTTTTAATGAAGTCAAAGTAAGCTAAAACAATCATTAAGCAAAAGACAGAAATATTAACTTAAGTAAAGTTTTGGTGGGAGAAGCTTTGGATGTTCTCTACAACAATAAGGAGAAGAAGATTGGATCTTTATATCAAGCTTGCTAGCTTTAGAAGTTCTTTATAACAACTAGTAGAAGACGGTTGGATTTTCGAATCAAGCTAGCTAGATTTTGAAGTTATCTACAATATTTCAACAATGAGAAAATGATTGGATCTTGGAATCAAGCTTCCTAGGTAAGTTTGATCTTCTATAAAGCTATATTTTCATTAGTGAGTTGTTATCAAATATATAGTGATGTATTATGTACTGGATACGTAATAACATAGCTTGATGTTGAAATTAGGCTAATGAATTGTGTATGGATGCTTTGGAAGCATAAACACAATTTGCTTGTAATTGGGTCAAAATGTTCATGTTGAACATGAAACATAAAATTAGACTTTTGAACTCTAGAGGATATTTTAGTGCTATGGTTACCATTCTAGAATCACTTGACCACCTTTGAGTGACATAGAATTGTTCATGAGTCACTTTATTGTGGGATTATATTTTGGTTTATGTTTTGATTCAAAGAAATGCATATATGTATTTAGAATACATGTATGTTTATTGTATAACATGTGTTGATGTTGGTTTTGATGTTAAAATTAGACATTAGGTGTATTGAAGTGTTTGGAGAAAATTGGATGTGTTTTGGATTGGATTCAAGGCAAATTTACTCACTGCCAATATTTTACACAAGGCAGCGTCGCGACTTTGATCTCCCGCGTCGCGACATTCACCTCTCAGAGCTGTGGGTGTCGTAATGCTCACCCTTGAGCATCACGATGTCGAACATTTGCAGATTGGGTGTTGCAACTCCCAAGCCTGCGCGTCGCGACACACCGAGAGTTGTTACCTATGAGTGCCAAAATTTTATTTTATCCGTTTCGGAGTTTCCGGACTCCGATTCGGTCCTGGTTTTTTCCTACGGACTTGTAGCAGAGTATAGTATTTTATAAAATATTTTAAAAATAGACCCATGTTTGATATCCATGGGTTAGACCCACTTCCGCTGCGTGGGGAATTGGTTTGACTCTAGGGGTTCCACAACTGCCTAAACAGATATAGATGGAGAAATTATAATCCATTTAGTGAGTGGAATTAAGATGATAAAAAAAGAAGAACATTGTATTCCCAAGCTATGAATTCATTTTATTGTGCATTTGATAAGAAAGAATTCCATAAAATGTTAACTTGAAAAAATACATTTGGGATTTGACACAAATTAGAAGTGGTATTGTTAGACAATTATGACCCATAGCGTCACTATTTGTAAAATACATTGTGGTTTTTGTACAAATTAATTATGTAGCAATGGAAATTGTATTTTATCATTTTGTAATTTGATTACTTAAATATATAAATGATAAAAGTCCTTATGATTAGTTCCGGATTATAAGATATGAGACAGTATCAATCCATAAAGGTTTAATCATTAAATATCCCTAGTCGTAGTATTATCGAGACTGGACATCGGTAATGCGGAATAGACTAGTATTGCACTTGTGTGTGTTATGGAAGCGTAACAACATAGTTCTTATATATTTAAGTATTGGATACTTATGCAAGTGTGATAGGAGGTTGTGTTTACCGATGGTACAGAGACAGCTTCGCTCTTGATAGACCCGGCAGAATCCCATTGGTAGTATGACTATGTGTCTATGGGAGTCCGCATCAGGGTAGATGTATTTGGTCTTAACCTGAGACTTACATTGCTAGTACTTGCGACAATCAATACGCTTTGATTTTGGTCGTCCAGGACTTTAACAGGTTCTGTGTACGCCTCTTCTGGGTTTATTGAGAATCGTAGTGTATTGGGTGTGATGTCAAGAAGGAAGTATCACTTCAGTCATATGGAGATGATGATCACGTAGGGATACATAACTGGTACTCTAAATTGGTTGCAACCATCGGGATAATATGACTTGGTCATGATTATCCGATTAAAGAGACAAGTTGCTTGATATCCGATATATGCTTCGTACGGGGCAGACACTATTCCAGCCCCAGGGCTTGCATGTGACATCCGATATTGGATCGCAATACGCAATACTACGTATACTACGCCTGATATAGATTAATTATTCCATTAAGAATATTTCTGGAGAATTGGGTAGGCACGGTGCTTTTCTAGAAGCCAACCATGTCTCGTAAATCGGTAAAAACGTAGTACTAGGTACGTACGTGTTTGGATAGTCCGACGACAGATTTACTACCAACATATCCAGGATCTCTTGGGTCGCTTCCCGAAGATTCACCGATGACATATGATTCGAACATAATTAATCTTGGATTAATTACGGATTTATTTTATCTGGGATAAAATACTATTTGAAGAGAGAGAACGATTAATTCGGAATTAATCGGTAAAATAATATATTCGATATATTAAAATAATACGCGAGCGATGTGAATAGTAAATTTGATTTAATTACGTCGCAACCGAAAATTCGGTAATTTGGAATTAAAGAAACCGAGCCCAGGATGTGTTTGCGAGGCCACTCCGATTTTGAATCAAGTGCGATCACAAGTCACATCACTCGTCACATCACATGTCACTTTAGTGATGGATGTCAATTCACCTTTTTGGTGAGTGACAACTAGTCACTATTCATGATGGAGGTGGTTGTGAGCCTTTAATGCATTTTTGGCTCCAAAATTTGGTTTGAATTTTTGAAAGCATATACCAAAATTTGGTAAGGCATTTTTTTCATTGTTGTTTTTAGAAAACAAATACCAAAACAAAGAAATCTCTCTCTCTCCCAATTAGGCCAAAACCGTGAGCCTTAAGAACAAGAAGCAAAAATTGTTTTTCTTCTTCACTTGCTAGCACACTTCAAGAATCAATACAAGGTGATAGGGAAACCATCTCAAGAGCTTGGAATCCTTACAAATCTTGGAGCTTATTCATCTTCTTCAAAGAACCTCCTTGGCCGAAACTTCAAAGGATCAGCAAGGGAGGAAATTTTATCTTCAACACATCTCAAAATCCGTTCATTGTAAGTATGATTCTGCCATCCTTCTTTGAGTATTCATTCTTTTCAATGCTTAAATATGATCTTGGGACCATATTAGAAAACAATAATGGTATCTTAGAGCCTAATTTGAGCATGAAAAATATTAGGGTTCTTATGCTAAAATTTGGGTAAAAATGATTTGAACATGATTTGATAAAATTGATTGATTGAGTATGCTTGAATGATGATAACATAGTGTTATGCATGATCAATTTCATGAAAAATGAATTGGATTATTTTTCCCCAAATTTATGGCTTGGCCGAATGCATGTTGAACCTTAAAGTCATGGTATTTTTGTTCTTTTGATCATTGGATGAGTTTAAAGACTTGGGATAATGTTGATTTGAGATTCAATCAGATTGAAATTGAAATGAAAAAAAAAAACCCTAGGGAATGCCGTGAGGTATATAACATGAAATGAAATGATTTTTTGAATCAATTATGTTAGACATGTGTTGATGATGATAATCATGATTAATGGATTAGATTAGTATTTTGGAAATGTTAATTTAAAAGATTAATCATGGGTAAACACTTTGATTTATTAAATTATGAATTTTGGAAAATTGGAATGTAATAAATTGGGCTTATAATTGTTGTATTTGGGCCTAATGAGATTGGTTGGGCCAAATAGGTTTGGGCCAAATGGATTGGATCCAAATTGGGCCTAAACCATTCCATTAAGTCCAAATATAACAAATGGGCTTTAAAAGTTTAATTGGGCCTAATGGGCCGAAATTGGTTTCTTGGCAAATAATGGTGATTCCTTAATTGGGCTTTAGTATTTGGGTTTGACCCATATTGACCAAAGTCCATGCCTTATGAAATCAATTGAAAGCCAATTGGACTTTAATTAAACAACATTGGATGTTAATTGGGCTTTGAGACCCGTTTAGATTAGATTTGGAATCTAAGTCGTTAAAGCACATTAAAAGGTGTAGATATTTAATTTGGAATTAAATAAATGAATTAGTATTGAATACAAATTAAATTAGATTTATAGAGTAGTTCGATATAATTCAAGAATTCGTACTTCGAGTATTTATTCTCAAACGAGTTGGACTCGCACAAATCAAATCGTTGTTTGAACATTGGATGATCACTTAATTCAAAGATTAATTAATTGGATTAGATTGATTGAATAACATGCTATGAATGAATAGATGGATGTGTTGAATGAATAATGTATATCGGATGGATATTAGAAGGGAAAGGGCAATTTTGGAAATTGTTGTAAATTTAGAATTTATTAAATTGGACCTGCGTGTCCAGCCTTATCTCTCTTGATTCTTTGTAATTCTCTTCTCACCTAATTCCCCTCAATGTTAATGAGGTTTCTTTAATTGTATTATGTAATTGGGTAGAAGTAAGAATAGTGCTAGCCGGGGAGAGGAAATTGAGTGATTCGTTCTAGGAACAATCTGTGAGATATCCATCCACATATCATTATTAATTTACTTTCGCGCCTTATTATGCTTTTAGAATGCATGCTTAATGGTGTTTGATGAGACCTAACAAAGATAATAAATTGGTTGCCAATTTACGTGAAAAACCCTCAACAAAATATTAAGCGTTTTCCTTCAATTGAGTGATTCTTACTCAAGATCCAAGATTGGCACTGGTTTGTTGGCCAAAGTCAAGACCTTTGTCCATCGCGGATGTGTTTGAATCATGAAGGCTTTGTTCCATTTTCGGTGTCTTGTCCAAGTTGTGATTTGTTGGCCAAAGTCAAGATCACTTCTTGTCCATCGACATCGATTACGAAGCTTTCCAAAGTCAATGGGTTCCGCTTAACTGGAATCATTAAGCTTGTTGTTCCAAAGCCAAGGCTTAGTTGATTCAGAGGAAAAAGGTTAGGAAAATATATTGGATATATTGGCATATATATTGTATATATGTTTCGGACTTGGAGGTCCACCTACCGGATCTAGGAATTGGATAAGATCCAATTGATCTTAGAGATCTACCTAGTTAAATATCATACAACTTGTTGGCCAAAGTCAAGGTTGTGTGTTATTTAACGGGATCCTAGCCCACTAGGAAACTAGGTTTCTCGAGTACTCAACAGAGGGTTAGAGGCTCGCCGAAAAATAGTGGGAGACTAGTATTGAATTTGCAATTTCGTTCAAATACTTAACTTTAAGCGCTTTCAAATTATTTCGTCAATTATTTTATTAGTTGGACTACTATATTATTATTTTTTCTTGTAGCAGTTAGACTGTACCCAAACATCGTTAATCCAATAGTTGGACTATTACGGTTAAAATGACAGGAAAGTTGAGCATTAGGGAAATTATCATGGGCGACAACGTCTTTAATGGCACAAACTTTCAGGAATGGGATATGAATCTCAGAATTGTTCTAAGATCCGAGAAGTTACTTTACACTTTAGAGCGACCTATTGGGCCTAAGCCCCGACCTGATCAGTTGCTTGAGCTAGAACTTTGGAAGACTCATAGCGATGATAATGCGACTACTCAATCTGTAATGCTTGCCGTTATGACTCCGCAATTCCGTTGTCAAAATAAGGGGTTGGATCCCTATGAGATGATGGCGAAGTTGCACGATCTCCACCGATCTAACCTTAGATCGCAAAGATATGAGTTGCAGAAGAAGCTCTTACGTGCTCGAATGTCAGAGGGTACGTCTGTTGAGCACCATGTCCCACAGATGATTGCTGACATAGAGCAGCTCGAAAAGATGGGCATAGTCTTCGAGGTTGAGACTTCAGTGGATTTGATCCTACAGTCTCTCCCCGACATTTGGAGTGGGTTCATCATGAACTACAACATGTTGAACCAAGACCAAACTCTTGGAGAGGTGATGTCCACTTTGCGTGAGACAGAAAAGGAGCTCCTGAAGGGCAAGAAGCGCGAGGCACATTATGCTTCAACATCTCAGACTCTGAGGGCTTGGCCCAAGGTGACTGGAGGTGTTAAGAAGAAGAAGCATAAGAAGAAGGGCAAGGCCAAATCTTCAAAGGGTTCTGGGAAACCCAAGGACAAATCCCAAGATGTATGCTTGTAGTGCGGGAAGCGGGGTCACTAGAAGCGTGACTGCCGCGAGTAGAAGGCACACATGAAGGAAATTAAAGCGGGCAAGGCACCGGCTTCAGGTATGTTTGTTATAGAAATAAACATGTATACTTCTAGTTTTTCTGGTTGTGGTACTCACATATGTACTGATGTGCAGGATCTGCGGATTAGCAGGAGACTCGCCTCTGGAGAGATTGACCTCCGTGTTGGAAATGGGACTCGAGTTGCCGTTTTGGCCGTGGGCACTTATGTTTTGGATTTGCCCTCGGGGCATGTACTTGAACTTATAAACTGTTATTTTGTACCTAGTTTGACTAGGAATATTATTTCTGTATCTATGTTAACCCAATGCGGGTATACTTTTGCATTTAGAAACACTGGGTGTTTTATGTATAAAAATGATTTAGAAATTTGCACAGCTGATGCAAATAATGGTCTTTATATTTTGAATATAAATCAATCTCAAACATATAATGTAACAAACAAAAGGCTTAAAGTAAGTAACAAAGTTGAAACTTATATGTGGCATTGTCGTCTGGGACACATAAACAAGACACGTATATCCACACTTTCGAAGAGTGGGTACTTGGACGGATTTGATCCAAATTCATATGACGTCTGCGAATCTTGTTTATTAGGCAAAATGCCTAAATCACCTTTTAGCGGTAAAAGTGCACTTGCCACCGAACTGTTAGCCCTTGTTCATAGTGACATTTGTGGGCCCATGTCTAGCTAGGCTAGAGGTGGATATGAATACTTTGTAACCTTTACGGATGATGTATCACGTTTTGGTTATGTGTATCTTATGAGACACAAGTCGGAAACTTTTGAGAAATTCAAATAGTTTCGACACGAAGTAGAAAAACAGACCGGCAAAAGTATTAAGGCATTGCGGTCGGACCGTGGTGGCGAATACTTAAGCAATGAGTTTCTTGATTACTTGAAAGAATATGGTATTCTTTCACAGAGAACTCCTCCCGGAACACCGCAATAAAACGGTGTGTCCGAACGGAGAAACCGAACTTTGTTAGACATGGTAAGGTCCATGATGAGTCGCACAGAGCTACCTATTTCTTTCTGGGGATATGCATTGAACAGTGTAATACTTATTTTGAATAAGGTTCCGTCAAAGTCTGTTCAACAGACTTCGTATGAAATATGGACAGGAAAGAAACTGGGTTTCTCATTCCTAAAGATTTGGGGTTGCTGGGCATACGTCAAACGTTTGGAATGTACCAAACTAGAACCCAAATCGGATAAGTGCCTATTTGTAGGATATCCTAGGGAAACCAAAGGATATTACTTCTATCACCCACAAGAGAACAAAGTATTTGTTGCTCTACATGCGGTTTTCCTTGAGAAGGAATTCCTAAATGCAGTGATAAGTGGGAGGAAAGTAGAACTCGATGAAAATCAGAGTGATATGTTCTTTGCACAGAATCCTTAAGGGAACATGAACAGTCCATCAGGGATGAGACTGTACCACAATCTTCGAATACACAAGGACCGCGTAGGTTAGAGAGAGTCAGAAAACTACCTGAGAGGTATGGGTTTCTGATCTCACCTCATTGGATATTAATCTTATTGAGGAAGACGAACCAGCTACGTATGAGGAAGCGATACAAGGTATTGAATCCAGTTTATGGCAAGATGCCTTGAATTCCGAAATGGATTCCATGTATACCAACCAAGTTTGGACAATGGTTGATGCACTAGAAGGCGTAAAACCTATTGGATACAAATGGGTCTTCAAGAAGAAGACCGACATGGATGGCAACATACAAACGTACCAAGATAGGCTTGTAGCGAAAGGGAATCGTCAACGACATGGTGTCGATTATGACGAAACTTTTGCAGCAGTTGCCATGATTAAATCCATTCGGATAATGCTTACTATTGCTGCATATTTCAATTACGAGATATGGCAGATGGACGTCAAAACCGCTTTCCTTAACGGAAACCTTTTGGAGGATGTTTATATGCAACATCCTGACGGTTTTGTCGTACCAAGACTTGCAAACAAGGTTTGTAAGTTAAATTGATCCATTTATGGATTGAAGCAAGCATCGTATTCTTGGAACCAATGTTTTGATGAGATCATAAAAGAATATGATTTTGTTCAAAACGAGGATGATCCTTATGTATATAAGAAGGTTAGTGAGAGCGCACTGACATTTATTTTCCTTTACGTTGATGATGTATTGCTTATAGGCAATGACATTCACATGTTAACATCGGTGAAAACTTGGCTTTCATTAAAATTCTCCATGAAGAATCTGGGAGAAGCAGCCTTTATTCTAGGAATAAAGATCTACCGAGATCAATCATGTATGTCATGATATGTACGCGGCCTGATGTCTCGTATGCTTTGAGCATGTGTAGTCGCTATCAGGCCGATCCAGGTGATAGTCACTGGATGGCGGTTAAGAATATCCTAAAGTATCTTAGACGAACTAAGGATGCTTTCTTAATCTATGGAGATGGAGAACTTGAGGTAACTGGGTTTACCGATGCAAGTTTCCAAACTGATAAAGACGACTGCAAGTCGTAATCCGGGTACATATTTTGTTTGAATAACGGAGCAGTAATCTGGAAATCTTCTAAGCAAGAGACTGTTGCCGATTCAACAACAGAAGCAGAGTATATTGCTGCAGCTGAAGCAACAAAAGAGGCAGTTTGGATCCAAAAATTCCTAATTGGATTAGGAGTAGTTCCGTTAGCAGGTGAGCCCGTTCCATTGTATTGTGACAATAACGGGGCTATAGCGCAAGCTAAGGAACCGCGGTCTGATCAACGATCTAAGCATGTCCTTCGACGTTTCCATCTGATTCGTGAGATCATACATCATGGCGATGTGAAGATCAAGAAGGTCTTATCAGAGGACAACATTGCAGATCCGCTGACGAAAGCCATTCCTCAGCAAAAGTTTGAGCGACATGTACATAGTTCAAGTATTAGATGCTTGAGTGACTGGCTATAGGCCAAGTGGGAGATTGTTAGACAATTATGACCCATAGCGTCAGTATTTGAAAAAGACATTGTGGTTTTTGTACAAATTAATTTTGTAGCAATGGAAATTGCATTTTATCATTTTGTAATTTGATTACTTAAATATATAAATGATAAAAGTCCCTATGATTAGTTCCGGATTATAAGATATGAGACAGTATCAATGCATAAGGGTTTAATCTTTAAATATCCCTAGTCGTAGTATTATCGAGACTGTACATCGGTAATGTTGGTTTCTATAATTAGTCCCAAAGAAAGATTAAGCCTTAGAAATACAAATAACATACATGCAAAGCTAGAAACATGGCGGAATCATACTTACTAAGCTTTGTGACAAAAATGGTGAAGACAATCCTTGAGTCTTCAAGGTGGAAGTTTCGGCCAAGATGAAGAGGAAGAGAAGCTTTAAGTCTTCAAGTGTTCCAAGCTCCAAGGTTGTTTCCCTATCACCTCTGTTGATCCTTCAATGTGCTAGCAAAATGGAGAAATGAAAATGATTTTTCTGCCTTTGGTTTGAAGCTCACGGCGTGAGCAAAGGAGAGGAAGAAGAGTGTTAGACTTTTCAATTTTCTTTTTCCTTTTGTTTCCAAAACCGTGAGTTGCCAAATGAAAAGCAATGATAAGATATCAAATACCAAAATGAATTTTTAATTAAAAAACCCTTCACAAACCGTGAAAGGTTTTCCCTCCAAAGGAAAATTCATCATATGCCATCATTATCTCACATTGAGAATAGAGACAATATATCATCCCATAAAGGTGACTAGATACATCCATCATCTATTCGTGTCAAGTAATGAGATATCGCGATGTGATTTGCGGATTCCACCCGTTTCAAAATACGAATGTGTCCGCAAACACTTTCGGGCCCAAATTCGCTAATTCCAAATTAACGAATTTCCGTCGCGACGAGAATTAAATAATTACGCCTAGCGGAATTATTATTCAGATCGCTAACGAATTAATTCCAAATTAATTCGTTTGCCAGAATTAAAATCCGATTTTAATTCCGCGTCGAAATCTAATTTCGTTTAATAATATATCGAATATATTATTTTATCGATTAATTCCAAATTAATCGATCTTTCTCTCTCTCCTAATAAGGCATTTTATCCAAGATAAAGTTTCTCCGTAATTAATCCAAGATTAATAAAGTTCGAATCAAACATCATAGGTGAATCTTCAGGAAGCGACCCAAGAGATCTCGGGATATGTTGGCAGTAAATACGGTCGTTGGATAATCCAAACACGTACGTACCTCGTACTACGTTTTTACCGATTTACAAGACAAGGTTGGCTTCTAGCAAAGCGCCATGCCTACCCAATTCTCCAGAAATATTCTTACTGGAATATTAGATCTTTATCAAGCGTAGTATACCGTAGTATCGCGTACATCGATCCAGTATCGGACGATCACATGTTAGGCCTGGGGCTGGAAATGTGTCTGCCCCGTACGAAACATATATCGGACATCAAACAACTAGTCTCTTTAAATCGGACAATCCTGACCTGATCATATTGTCCCGACGGTTGCAACCTTTTATAGAGTACTAGTTCTGTATCCTGCGTGATCATCATCTCTATATGTCTGAAGTGATACTTCCATCTTGACATCACATCCAGTACACTACGATTCTTGATAAACCCAGAAGAGGCGTACACAGAACCGGTTAAAGCCCCGAACCACCACAACCAAAGTTTACCGATTGTCGCAAGTACTAGCGATGCAAGTCTCAGGTTAAGACCATATACACCTACCCTGATGCGGCCTCCCATAGACACGCAGACATACTACCAATGGGATTCCGCGGGGTCTATCCAGAGCGAAGCTGTTTTCCGTACCATCGGTAAAACACAACCTCCTATCGCACTTGCATAAGTATCCAATACTTAAATATATGAGAACTATGCCGTTGTGCCATCACAACGTGCACAAGTGCAATACTAGTCTATTCCGCATTATCGATGTCCGATCTCGATAATACTCTGACTAGGGATATTTAATGATTAAACCCTTTTGTATTGATACTGTCTCATATCATCTCAATACAGAATTAATCATATGGACTTTTGCCATCAATATATCAAAGTAAATAATTTACAAAACGGCAAAAGGCAATTTCATTATCACATAGTTAATTTTGTACAATAATACAATATCATTTACAAAATAGTGACGCTATGGGTCATAATGTCTAACAGGTAATGCGGAATAGACTAGTATTGCACTTGTACGTGTTATGGAAGCGTAACAACATAGTTCTCATATATTTAAGTATTGGATACTTATGCAAGTGTGATAGGAGGTTGTGTTTACCGATGGTACAGAGACAGCTTCGCTCTTGATAGACCCCGCAGAATCCTATTGGTAGTATGACTATGTGTCTATGGGAGTCCGCATCAGGGTAGGTGTATTTGGTCTTAACCTGAGACTTACATCGCTAGTACTTGCGACAATCAATACACTTTGGTTTTGGTCGTCCAGGACTTTAACAGGTTCTGTGTACGCCTCTTCTGGGTTTATTGAGAATTGTAATGTATTGGGTGTGATGTCAAGATGGAAGTATCACTTCAGTCATATGGAGATGATGATCAAGCAGGGATACAGAACTGGTACTCTAAATTGGTTGCAACCATCAGGATAATATGACTTGGTCATGATTATCCGATTAAAGAGACTATTTGTTTGATATCCGATATATGATTCGTACGGGGCAAACACTATTCCAGCCCCAGGCCTTGCATGTGACATCCGATACCGGATCGCAATACGCAATACTACGTATACTACGCTTGATATAGATTATACATTCCGTTAAGAATATTTCTGGGGAATTGGGTAGGCACGGTGCTTTGTTAGAAGCCAACCATGTCTCGTAAATCGGTAAAAATGTAGTACTAGGTACATACATGTTCGCATAGTCTGACGACCGGATTTACTACCAACATATCCAGGGATCTCTTAGGTTGCTTCCCGAAGATTTACCGATGACGTATGATTCGAACATAATTAATCTTGGATTAATTACGGAGATATTTTATCTGGGATAAAATACTATTTGAAGAGAGAGAACGATTAATTCTAAATTAATCGATAAAATAATATATTCGATATATTAAACGAAATTAGATTTCGACGCAGAATTAAAATTGGATTTTAATTCGGGCAAACGAATTAATTTAGAATTAAATCGCGAGCGACGTGAATAGTAAATTTGATTTAATTACGTCGCAACCGAAAATTCGTTAATTTGGAATTAACGAAACCGAGCCCGGGATGTGTTTGCGAGGCCACTCCGATTTTGAATCAAGTGCGGCCACAAGTCACATCACTCATCACAACACATGTCACTTTAGTGATGGATGTCAATTCACCTTTTTGGTGAGTGACAACTAGTCACTATTCATGATGGAGGTGGTTGTGAGCCTTTAATGCATTTTTGGCTCCAAAATTTGGTTTGACTTTTTGAAAGCATATACCAAAATTTGGTAAAGCATTTTTTTCATTGTTGTTTTTAGAAAACAAATACCAAAACAAAGAAATCTCTCTCTCTCCCAATTAGGCCAAAACCGTGAGCCTTAAGAACAAGAAGCAAAATTTTTTTTTCTTCTTCATTTGCTAGCACACTTCAAGAATCAATATAAGGTGATAGCGAAACCATCTCAAGAGCTTGGAATCCTTACAAAGCTTGGAGCTTATTCATCTTCTTCAAAGAACCTCCTTGGTCGAAACTTCAAAGGATCAACAAGGGAGGAAATTTTGTCTTCAACACATCTCAAAATCCGTTCATTGTAATTATGATTTCGCCATCCTTCTTTGAGTATTCATTCTTTTCAATGCTTAAATATGATCTTGGGACCACATTAGAAACCAACAGGTATATGATGGACTAGCCAAGTAAGAGAATCAAATATTAGTAGATTCACTAGGAAATATGAATGATTTGAGATGTGGCCTTGTGAGTGGGTACATGATGTATTTATTATGTTTGTCGATTTTGTAAACTCTTTGGAAGGCCTAGGAAAGTGCTTCACTAATAGTGAGAGGCTAAAAAAAATGACTAGATCTTTACTCAAGGAATAGAGGTCGATGAGTATGGAAATTCATAAAGCAAATGATCTTAATACATTATCCCTAGATAATCTCATTGGATCACTAATCTCATATGAGGAAGAGATGGACAATGATAAAAGTAAAGTGGAAATGATGAAAGAAATCATTTTGAAGGTTTTTATTGTTGATGAGGATAGTGATGATGAGGGTAATGATGAGAAAGATGAAGAAATAAGTCATATGTTGAGGAAATTATGGAAATTCTTCATCCCCATGCTACACTTGTGGTAAACCGGGTCACACATCTAACAAATGTTATCAAAAAGACAAGAAGCATAAAAAGGAAACTTTGAAGGCCACATGAAATGATAGTAATGAAAGCTCATTTGATAAGGAAAGATGCAAACATTTTTCTAATATTTCATTCATGGCTCTTAGATTAGATTTATCTGACGAGGAGAGTGAGGTAACTCAACACTTTACATTTGATGAGTTACATGGTGCTTTTTAGAATTATATGTTAATTTAAAGAAACTTACATCTATGAACACATCACTTAGGAAGAAAACAACTTGCTTAGTAAATGAAATTGATAATCTTAAAAAGTAAGTTCAATGTTTGAAAATGGAAAATGATCATTTAAGAAAATAATAGAGGCATTGACCTAAAAAATGGATTTACATGATGATGTTCACATTTCTATGTATGATGATATTGTTTCCCAAATCGACATGCATAGTTTCTCTCATGTGCATAATATTGATGGTGCTTGTATCATTTTCATGTTACTTTAAATTGGTATATCTTGTATTCAAATAATATATTTTGTGTATAACTCTAGGGAGAGATATTTTGAAAAATATGTTAATGTACATCTCAATTAATTAGAGTTTCTAAATTTTCATATTTTGTGCTTATATTATGTTGAACAACTTATAACCATGTTTTAATTAGCAATATATTTTGAGATGATGCGTATATTACCTCATTGAGGGGGATCATGAGCTTAAAATTGGTTAAGTTTTTATAGCCCTCAAATATAGAAATATTCAATTGAAATATCCTTTCATTACTTTTATAAATTAAGGAGCACATTAGAAACTTAATTGCATGTCTTAAAACTTAACTAGATACCTTTTTGATAATGTCAAGAGAATTTTGGCATGTATATTGATATGGTTTAAATGCTTTCAATTAATGTGCTTAACTGTAAACATTTTTAATGAACACATGCCATAAATTGTGAACATACATTATTTCACTAATAAGTGTGTTGTTGAGTGTTTTATATTGACAAAATATATGAGTGTTGTCTTCATTAAAAAGTGGAAAATTATTGACCTTTTTAGGTCTCATGCTTTAAATTGATTTTGATGATAACAAACCATATATCAAGATTATTTTAATAAAATCATCCGATATGAAAAATCATGAAGTAAAAATATAAAAAACGAGTTCAAGATCAAATGAAATCAAGACAAGATCAATAACATTCAATAATGAAGAAGAATATATTAAGGTACTGTCGTTGAATTTAATTATACATTCAACAAAGAATGGTTAATTTATCAATGTAAGATTTTATAAAATATGAAGAGCATAGACACATATTGGTCCGGTTATCGCCCCTTCATTGACGTATCAGGGATCGACTTGCCAGATAAGTCCGAGGTTCGACTTGCATGGATAGGTCAAGGGGGCAGCGTCCCTGAAAATAGAACGAAATTCAATACAAAGTTAACCAAAATAAATGATTTTATATCCTCTGGTGCAAAAAATGCATTCCGACTTCATTGTTAAAATAATGGATATTCATTGGTTTGACAATGAGTCCTTAAAATTTAAAGAGCATTCTAACTAATATTATCACGACAGTGGTTTCTCGTTGGCGCAACAATGAGACATTGATGTAAGATAGCATTCTGACTTATATTATCACAATAATGAATACTCATTGGCACGACAATGAGAAGCTCGTGCATATTATTGTGATAATGGTTATAACATAATGGTGTTGATAAGTGTGTATACATAAAATTCACAAAGAAATTTTTAGTTATAGTATGCTTATATGTTGATGACATGTTTATTATAAGTATAAATATGATAGGAATTGATATTACTAAGAAGTATTTTTCCTTAAGGTTTACGATGAAAGATTTAAATAAGGTAGAAACTATTTTGGGTATTATAGTTAAGAAACATAATGGGGGTTTTACTTTGTGTCAATCCCATTATACTGATAAAGTGATTGTAAAATTTAATCACTTGGTCTTAAAGGAAGCAAATACTTCTTATGATGTATATAGTAAGTTAATTAAGAGAGAGCAGTGGCGCAATTGGAATAAGCTAGTTCAATATGAATCTTGCTGTATGTTTTGTATTGCACTAGCCAAATATTTCATTTGCTAAGCTCTCAAGATATATGAACAATCCAAGTATTGAATATTGGAAAGCTATTGTTAGGGTCCTTAAAGACCTTAAAAAACACAAGCATTGGGATTGTTCTATGATAACTTTCCAGTTGTCTTAAAAAGATACTCAGATACTAGTTGGATTACAAGTGCAAGTGATAACAAGTCAACTTCAGTATGGTTATTCACATTCGTTTGAGGAGCTATTTCTTAGGCTTCCCAGAAATAGACATGTATAACTCACTTTACTGTGACAGTAGTAGGGAAACAAGCATAATGGCTAAGAAATTTAATATTAGATATAAAGTTATTGACATAAATGATGCCGCCTATTTCTTTGTATGTGATAGTGAGACAACTATATCTAGAGCATTGAGTATGATCTATAATGGAAAATCTAGAAATATAAGCTCAAGACATGAGTATGTATGTCACGATTCAAAACCTGAGCCAATGACAACTGTATAAACAAACAGAACAAAACTGATTCAAGACCAGTCAAACGGTCAAAAAGTTACCAGAAACGGTCAAAAGGTCAAATGGACCGAAATATAAAATTTCAAAACATGCTTCGGGGATTTTAAAACAAAAGAGATCATATTATAAATATCCAAAATATCCTCATAGTTTAAATGTGAACAGATGTCATGAAATAAATAATTAAAATTCAAATAATGGTCTGACTATGCAATGCATCACCTAAACAACTATACAGTCTGATAATCTCAGATACAAGTCAATTACCTCCAAGAAAACTTCAGCACCGAAGAAGAGAATTAAGCTACTCAACACGATTTGAACACTCTCAAGGAATCAAACCCACTCATTTCTCTCTGAAGCTCCAAAACCGAGAATACACTTTCAAGCTCCAAAGTTCTAAGATTTAATCTGAAATGTTAAGTTGAGGGGTGAGCGAAACCACGTGCTCAGTAGGGATTAATGTACTCACCTTAATTGGCTTTACCAAAACCATGCATGCTTAGTAAGATATATAGATATATATATATATGCCCAATAAAAAATTATCGAGGATGTGAGTTAAGAAATAACTATAATTTATAAATTTTATTAATATAATTAAAATATACATCCTCGACAATATTAATCATTTAAATAAAAATGTGTGAGTGAAATGTCACGGGGCCGCATAACTAGACTCCCAACACTGGAGATGTAAATAAACAATGTCCCACACGGGGCAACATAACCGATCACCTCAAACAGGAGCCTGGAATAATCAAAGTGCCACAACGGGGCCATATAACAAATATGGACATATGCCACGAAGGGCTCCTCATAATCAAATTCCACAACTGGATAATAATAAATAATCACTGCGCAGGTTCATGACTCTCACCCAAGGACGCGTCATCACTGTCCAAATAGTGCCAGTCGGAGTCGCGTAGTAGTTGCCGCAACAGGTCAATTGGGGTCTATAAGGTAGGCTAAAATAAGGTTCCACACTAGCAAATGTCGTAATGAGATAATATAATATCCAAGATATGCACTACAACTGGGCTTCACTTATAACAATTTTTAATATATCCAATTTTAATATTTTTACCGATCCAAGTCCGATCCAACTTAAATTTATACTACTATGAAGATATTTATAAAAATAAAATAATAAAATTCATAGTAGTCATGTCGTGTCGCTTAACGTGCTATTCCATGTTTCCATAAAATATGGCTAATATTAAGATATATTTCACATTATCTTCATAGGTATAAAATAATGATATATATATATATATAAAATCTAAAATCATAATTAAAATGAGTACTGAATCCTTACCTCAACCCCACGCTCGAAATACAAAATCGATCTCACAGTAAGACTTAACGCGCTCGAACTATTTTGTTGGTATAACAGCTATAATACTCCCTTCGAGCCCACCTGACACGCTCTATGAGGCATATAGGTAGACCTGGCCACTAGTCCGGTTCGGTTCCGAACCGGAATCGAACCGATCGGTTTCCGGTTCCACAAGTGTGGAACCCGAATCGAAACCAAACCGTTCGGTTTCGGTTCCATTCGTTTTTTTTACTTTTTAAAAATTTTAATAATGATTTTTAAAAAAAAATGAGATTAAAAAATTCATTTAAAATTATGAATTTGAATTTAGATTACATTAAATTACAAATAAAATTCTTATCTAAAAAAAATTAAAAATAAAATTATTAAATTAAAGAGCTTGAACTTAAATTTTTAACAACTTAAGTTGCCTACGTATTCTTCAGGGGTGGGAGAATTTAAAGCTCACGTAGTTCCATTATAATTTTAAGATAGTTCCCCATTGTAATTTATAATTATTTACTGATCAATCATCATCAATCATCATTATCAATTCATGTTGATCATTCAGCTCTCGTTCCGCTTGCACTTGGAGATGTATTGTCGAACAAGTCTTCAAAGTCATTGTGGCATCTTTTTGTTGCCTCGGATCAGTTCGGGTCGAATCATTCACACATGCTGTTGCTTCTCAAGTGCTTGGATGTAATGAAGATCGTCTCGCTTCCAATATATTGCCTCATACGCTGAAGGCTTGCTCAACCGAAACGGTGGAAACATGTTCTGCCAGTAACTCTTTAGCAATAATTGATAATACAGGAAATACATTTTGATGTCGGTTCCACCAGTGAAGGATTTGAAAATTTTTACTCACTAAACTTTTAATAGGAAACTCGAAATTGATAGATAAATAATTATCGAATTCTAGGTTGTTAGTCGTGTTATCCCTATGTTTTTTATTTCATTGTAGGAACCAACGATCACCTACGCTAAGTCTTGATTGTATCATAGGTTCGCTACTACCAGATTGTCCTACTGATTGCAAGTTATATCTTCTAACATAATCATTAAATAAATCTATTTAATCAATTTTTATTTTAGCTATTATTCTTGTAATATCAATTTCATCTATTATTTCTAAATATTCATAATAAGCTCGGAAGGCACTATTCAACCTTCTAATTTAAATCTAGGATAAAAAACCGTGGCAATAAGATAAAGTAATGGAATATCTATAAAATAATTCAACCATTTTCGTTTCATAACAACAATAGCTACAAGCAAAATAATATCATTAGGATCAGAACTTTCAACATGCCTAACAATATTCAAACTTTCAACAAGAAATAAATGAGCTATAGGATAATAAACTCCACTAAAAACATTTGTAGCATCATTAAAAACTTTTAAAATATCTTAAAAAATTTCACAAATATCCCATTGACTAATAGAAAGTGTGATATGTTGAGAAAAAAACTACATAATGCATCTTTTTATTGGAAAGCTTGAACATAAATGAAAATAAGTTGAATTCCAACGTGTTGGAACACTCGTGAAAATTTTATTGCTTTAATACTATTTAATTTACAAAACTTGGCCCATTCTCTCCTAACTTGAGAATATGACCAAATATAAATAAGTGCAATCTTAATAGGATCAATGAAAGGTGCTAAACTAGTCAGACCATCTGGAAAACATAAATTAAGGACATGACATGTGCAACGAACATGAAAAATCGACCCCCCAAATTTGGTTCGCATATTTCTATTAAATCTTTAATTGATACAGTATTTGTAGATATATTATTAAAACCAATTGTTAAAATTTTACCTAATAAACAAAATTCATCAAAAATTACTTTCATCATTCTATAAATATTTTGTGCAGTATGTTGTTCATCAAAAACTCTAAATGCAATAAGTCATTTTTACATGTTCCATGATGCATCAATCCAATGATAAGTCACACTCATGTATGAGTGTGTTCGCTAATGGTCACTCCAAATATCAGGATAAATAGAAAGACGACCTTTAATATCTTTAAATGTTTTATTTAAAATAATTTTACTATATTTGTCTAATTTAAAAATTTAACGTTTTGTTGTATTTCTAGCAACATGATTTAAAGCATTCTGAACGTAATTAGTAAAAGTAAATTTTTCACCAAAACTTAAAGAAAGATGTGTCATACAAGTTAATTTTCCAAATTCTTCTATATTTTTAGCATCAAAATATTTAATTAAATCTAAAGAACTCGTACCTCTACTACATGATGCGTGCCTGTAAAATTTATGTTTGCGTTGTATCAAGTTCAATTTCAGCAGCATGATGTCTTTCCAAAGGCTTGTTTATATTTCCATATCCACCAGTAAATTTGTAAGAACCCCACAATAGTTGCATATTGCTCTTAGACCTTCATTTTCAGTCTCGACTAAATGAAAATGAATTTTGAAAATATCGAAGAAATGAGACTTAATTTCTCTTCTCCGTGTACCGATACTAGGGTCGCTCGGGGTTGGCACATTTGACATGATGTTCTCAGATGAGCTTGCTATTTTTTATTAAGGAAATGTTAAAGAATGAGAGAATTGTAGAAATTGAGTGAAATGAGAATTGGTATGTTGAAAGAAATGAAAAATGACCTCTATTTATACATTTTAGGAATATTTTTGTGATGCCTAAAATGCCCATAAAACTAGCCGTTTTATTAATGTAATTAATTATAAATTAGTAAATTATATATTTTATTTATTTATTTATTCATTTTTTGAAATTTAGGGTATGGAGTCGTTGCTCCCTGCCCAGCCCAACGGCTTCTAGCCGTTGGGAGCCCTACTATTCCATCCGGAACCGTTTGGTTCCGATTGGAACCATAGAACCGCTGGAACAGTCGGGTTCTACTTCGGTTCGGTCAGGGGTGAACCCTAACCGAACCAAAAAGTTTCGATTCCAGTTTCGAAATCGGTTGGAACCGACTACCACTTCATTTAAAACACGGACTATCCACTTATAACATAAGACCACAAATGCATTCGATGCCTACAACAACCACACATCCCACTTCATAATCAAACCAAAATAGAAAACAACAATACAAAACTCAAAACTCAAAACTCAATAAATCAAACAATCCAAAACCGGTAAATAATACGCGTAAAAATGTGACAAAAAGATAAAGTTTAGAGTTCGGGTTCATTATCGCACGAAATGGTCAAACCAACAAGTCGGGGATATCAGATGCAGCAAACTGCCCAAATCACGATGGCTCGTGGGGCCTATGCCCCAGTGAAATACTGTACTGCGAGTGCCACAATGTTTGAGCCATTGAGCTGAGTCCGTTGGTCGTGGTCATGCACCTAATGGAGCTTTGATTTTAAGTGAATCGGCCAAAAATCTACCAAAACTCCAAGTTATGATCTTGCCGGAATAGACCTCCTCCAATGACACCACCATCACCAAAATATTCCTCATGATCTGCTTTATTTATCACATTGCTCTGATCATCAAAATACAGCCACCATTGCCGGATATTTCTCTCTCTCATGTGCACATTGGAGAAGAGAAAAGAAAGAAAGAGAAAAAGAATATGGGCTGCTCACATTTTTGGAGAGAGAATGAGCAAAATAAGATTTTATAATGGTTGAAAAATATCTGTCAAGTCCCCAAGGATTTTGGTCAATCAAAAATTGAATCAAACTTATGAAAATTTAGCAATTAACCTCCAAAGTAAAAAATTCAAAATTTGACCAAAGACTTATAAGTAAAAGTCAATCATAACTTTATGAAAATTTTAGGGTCATTATAATGTACGATAATTACTGTTAGATGGTATAGCTACGGTGACTTGAGTGAGATCTTTAACAATATTGAAGACCTATTAGCTAAATCAATCTTGAGAGATTTAATCAAAACTACATCAATAGGGATGACTTTCAGAACATTTACTTATTTAGTCGTCTATGAAGTGAACCTAACTTAACTCTATTACACCAAGACTTTAAGTTTAATGGTAATAACAAGTTATAAATAAATGGTTGAGTTACTAAATAAAATATTTAGTAGCTGCATAAAATGAGGAATAGTTTCACTCTTAATGGAGTGAAGAAGGTAAAATAGAACTCAACCTATGTGAACATGAGAAATAATGTCGCTTCTAACAAAGTGTATGAGGTTGATCTTTGTAAATATTTCACTGAAATGATAGAGCACAAGGCCATAAAAAGTGCTAGTTGATTTACGAGAATTTTTTTTAAAATAAATCGTTATTATGAGCGAATGGTATTTTCCTGTGTTAACACAAAAAATTTAGGTTCAATGCCATAGTAAACCTAAGATTTAATGCTTTAAAATACTGGTTCTACCTAAAGGTTCAAGTTGAAAAACACATTTATTTATGCATTATAATATTAATTGATTTCTAGATTGATAATTAACCAAGTGGAGGATTGTTGTTGAATTTAGATATACATTCAACAAAGAATGGTTAATTTATCAATGTAAGATGTTATAAAATATGAAGGGCATGAGCACATATTGGTTCGATTATTGCCCATTCGCTGACGCATCAGGGATTGACATGCCCAGATAGGTCGCGGGTGTTGAATTTGGTGCTTGGAACGTCAATCCGAATAATGTATTGTACATTATATTTATTATTTATTAATAAAATAACTATATTTTTATTTCAGTTTGTTAATGGTAATTATTATTATACCATTATCTTTTAGTGCATATTATTTTAATACACACACGTGCGCACGCACACACACCCCCATATATATTTATATACTGAGAATGACACTGACCTTAGAATAGTCACGAGTAATATTGGACATTGGGTGTGGTTCGACATTGGGATACTATTACTATTATAAACTATTCTTATAGAGAGAGAGTGTGTGTGTGTGTATATATATATATTCCTAGTCGTTGGTTTTAGAATATGGTCGAATTCCTATAACCTATAAGACTAGCACTTGTCGTATATTATTGGAGTTTCAATGGTCTAACCCAATGGACTATGAGCATGTTATGCTCATATGGAAATATGGATATTCGTTGGAACAAATTTTGATTGACTCATAAATGATTCCTAATAGTTGGAAATATACACCACCGTCAATAGGAATCTCCTCGAGTCGAGTAGCATATGTGATCTTTTAACTATAAGATATCATTGCTTTTATGCATGATCTTTCACACTTTGATGTCGTGTATGTTAGAGACCTATTATGGTCTGACTGCTAGAATTTCATTGGGTTTGGACAGATGCACTCGTTAATCAAGTGTGTATCAAAATAGGATTCGTCGACTCATATGTGTACCAAAAAGGATTACGATATCCATGTTAATTAGTCACGATTATTATGACTTTGACCAAAGCCAATCACCTAGGGTTGATTGCATATATATTAGAAATGGTGTTATGATTAGTGGTAAAGAATCGTGGACATGTCGACAATATAAGACGTGCACCTTGGAAACTTGACAGTGTAATCCATGTTTCCTAAGCACAACTCAGATAGTCTACGACAGAAGGTTTGTCAAACATATGTGATGGCCTCAACTTATATAGTTCAGAAAGATCGTTCGTTTTCTTCACAATTTCAGAGGTGGTCGAATTGTGTACATATGAGGTAGGCTTATATGAAAAATATGTCTAGACTTAGAGAGTCTCACAATATGAAATGTACTAGTTGAGCACTCAAGTAGTCAATTAAGTTTGATAATAAATAATATTTGATATCATAATTATTAATAAAAATAATTAAGTGTTATTGGATAACATTAATTATTTACTAGATCGATTCAGATTAATTGGAATAATCCTAATTTATAATCGCACAAGGTCTTTATTGTAATTTCATAAATATCTCTACGATTGGAGGATATTTGGTAATTACAAAATATGTAATAATAGGTTTATTTGGCTTGATTTAATTGGATTAATCAAGTGGTTAAATTTTTGGCTTGATTTAATTTGATTAATCAAGTGGTTAGATAAAGTTGATTAGATTACACCTAATATGCATAATTAGACAAATTAAATTTAGCCCACCAAAAAGTTGATTTAAACTTTTATTAATTAAGAATTCAAAGCTTGATTATTAAAGCTAAGCTTGTGCGATTCAATTGATAAGTTTTAATTATAAGAAAATAAATGTGAGAGAAGCTTTGAAAGATCTCTAAATTTTTAACTTAGAAGATTTAATCTTTCATCCAAGCTTGCTAGGTAAGTTTTGATGTTTTCTAATAAGTTATGTTTTTATTAATGATTTGAGATCATTAATGAAACATATTGTGGTGTATTATGTATTTGATGAATAACATAGCTTAAAAGGTTGAAACATGGTTAGAGATTTGTGTTTAGATATTTTGGAAGCATAAACACAATATTCTTATAATTAGGTCAAATTTGTTTATGTTGGACAAAAATACAAAATTAGAGTTTAGAACTCTAGATGAAAGCTTGAAGCTACGACTAATATTCTAAAATCAATTGACCACATTTGAGGGACCTAAAATTGTTCATGGACTGCTTTTTTGTGGGATTCTTATTTGGTTTGTATTTTAGATTCAAACTTATGCATATATGTATTTAGAATAGATTTATGTTTTGCAAAACATTTGATGTTTTTGATAAACATGATTTTATTCTATAATTTTGTTGCATGTTGGTTTTGATGTCAAAATTGGATTTTGGGTGTATGGAAGTATTTGGAGAAATTTCGAAGCAAATTAGAATTTGCTCTCTGGAAGGATTTCCAGCAGGAGTGCGTCGCGACTCACACGCGTACCACTCTCAGCAGGGGACGTCGCTGTTAAGGTTGGTGCTCAGAGTGCCAATTTGGATCGTAATTATGTCCGATTCATGAATACGAACAATTTCTTTTTTCATAATATTACTTATTTAATGGTAGCACCTATTGTCTTTTAAATACATATTCGATCTAATTACGATTATATATCTTATTATAATTAGATTGAAACTAAATCTGATTTAGTGATACGTGTATATTAGACAAAGACCCTAGGATTTACAATAGAGTGCGAAGTTACAACGTAGTTTGTAATTGACATTGGAAAGCATCACTATAAGTTGCATATCCTTAAATAAAGTTCATGGTCAAGATTTACTAACATTGGTCGGTTAATAAAATCCGATGAGACCAGTACATATCGTATATCGTGACTTGGTCTGATGGTTTATCCCATTGAACCATGAGTCTCGGGAGACTCGTATAGACATGTAGGTGTTTATTTGATAAATACTGAATGACTCACTGAAGATTTCCTAATAGATGGTACACCAACGTCAATAGGAATCTTCTCGAGTTGAGCGAGCATAGTGGTCTTTCGACTTGATATACCACAATAGATATATGAGTTATCCTCCACACTTTGATGGCAGTCACGTCAGTGATCTATTTAGATCGGACCTCTGTCTGTTCGTTGGGTGTGGACTGATGCTCATGATATCCAGTGCATATCAAGATACAATCTGTCAGTCCTGTGTACAAGGCATATGTTTCCTACACATGTTTGTGATCTATTAAATCCATGGCCGTGGTATAACTTCGGAAGCATGTTCCGAGTATTATTTAGAGATCATAAATTTGAAAGTCGACTATATTATACCATAATAATTTGACGTTCTTACCTATATCCCAGGTATAATATAGATAGCCTGTGACAGAAGGATTATACGTATGCAATGATCTTGACTTGCATAGTTTAGCGAGATTATCTATGGTCGTCATAATTCATGAGTGGGTGAATTATGGACATGAAATTAGATTTCGTGACAGATAAACCTAAACTTAGAGAGTCCCACAATATGAAGTGTACTCGTTGAGCACTTGGGCAACGCCTTATGAATAATACATATTATTCATAATACTTTTCCGGATTAAATGAGTTAATTCGAATAGTTTAAACGGTTAAACGAAAACACATGCTTTAGGAAATTTTGGTCATTTATAATTAATGCGTATTTGTATTTGATACAAAATTTGATTTGATACATATTAATTAATTATCAAATGAGACTTTGACACATGCCATTAATATATGTATTTGTTATTTAATGTAAATAAAATACATATATGATAATAATTATATTAATTAATTATTTAGATATTAAAATGTTAAATATTTGAATAATTAAATAATATCTATATTACATAAATGTTATGCAATTTGTTTAATTATTATTGGTTATATGTGGCATGATTTTAGTTAAGCTTGAAGTGTGCAAATTTGATTTGTCAAACTTAAAGTTTATCTTTATTTAATTAGATTAAATTGTACAAATGACTAAAATACCCCCATGTCGGTTTTGGCTTGAATTTTAAAGTGAAAATTTTGTTTTACCTTTCATTCTCCAAGCCTTGGCCGAAACGTCCATTAAAGAAACCTCTCAAATAGTTGTTTGAAGAAACAAAGAAGAAAGTGAAGAATTCAAGGAAAAGCTTAAAGAAAGTTGAAGATTAGTAGGTAATCTTTAATATTCTTAAGTGTAGAAAATTAGTTTCTTGTTCTTGAATTACTAGAATGGTTCTAGGGTTTATTTACTTCTTAGAAATTGAGGCTTTTTGATTTGGAGGATGGATTTGGAGGCTAGATACATGTGTGAAGTTTGATTGGATGATATTAGTGTAATATTGATTTAATTTTTTCATTTGATTACTTGTTTCCATTCTAGATGTTACGAAAACTCTTGTAATGCCTAGAATTGTTCTTGGGTGCTTCATTAGTGGTGGATTGGATTGGTGTTGTGATTAATGTTAAGAAAATTGGAATAAAGCACAAAATATTGATATTTTTGGTTTCTGGATCAGATCTGGAAAAATGGGTTTTTGGTGATGAAAATTATGTCATATAAATGTATTGGATGTGTTTTGGGTATTGGAATAATTGTCGGAATCTGTTTCGGAGTTGAAATATGTGAAAATAACAAAAAACGGCGTTACCGAGTAACTTTTAAACCAACCGGGTGACGGCTGCCCAAACAGTGAATTGGTCACTGTTTGGGCAATTTACTGTTTGGGTAGCCCATGAACTGCCCTAGTACTGTTGGGGTTGACTTGGGCGGCCCCCATGTACATTGGGTAGTTGGTTCGGTCAAAAACGTATTTTATGCCATTTTGCGGAAAAACATTTTCGTAAAAGTTTCGTGATATTTCTTAACTATTTATATCGTTATTTGATATCGAATAAATATGTTTAGGTGAAATATGAATGAATTATTCATATTGGATATTGAATAATTTATTCAATAATTTAAAAAGTTTTAAAATTATGATTTCACCTGAACCATGAGCTTCCGCTGCGTCCGCTCCAAAACCCCAACAAAAATAGTATAGGAGCAAGTCTGATCCTTCATCCATTACATTTTTCATGATTGATATATGATATATAATCCAATTTTAATGTTTGCACATGCATGTAATTTAGATATTTCTTGACTTTTCGGTTCTACACTAACAGGAAACGTATTATAAATTTAATGGTTAAGTTAAGTTATGTTTTCTAAGGTAGAATTGAACTGTTTAGAAGTTGATCTAGATTTAACTCTGGATTTGATGTAGAGCAAAGCTTTATTGAGGAATATCCCCGCTTAAATAAGGCAGTAAAGTGACATGTATTTGATGCATGTTTCTTGGTCCCTCTTGTCAATACGGTTTATGGGTATCTTTCTATGGCTGCATCCGAGAAAGTGCCAAAGCAGTGAGGGTGTAGTTGATAGAATTTTATCGATGCCGGATGTATATTTGATACTAGACAAATTCAAGTGAAAGTGGAAATCCTGAACGTGCAAAAGCTATCAAGACTACATCGGTAGCTTGAGTTTGTCATTGGCAAGTGAAGCCTTGATACGCCTCATTATGAACGTTCCAAGGTTGTCATAACGAGAAACAGTCAGGACCAAAATCAAGAGTCACAGTGAATGTGAATGACAATGAGTTGTCTACCTAATGAATATACGTAGGCGAGATCGTGCCAAAGCTGTGAGTCGAAATATATACATGGTCCACTTCTCAACATGGAATTCAATTTAATTATTGAAGTCCTATTTTTCGTTGGGGATTATGGTATTACGTAAAGTAATGGGAGACACTGCTGGGTTAAAAAATCCATAACTTAGGCAATGCGTAATATTATGAAAATTGCTTCTTTTATTTTCCTTTATTCTATTTTGTTAATAGAATTAAACTTCTAATCCACTGCATGCATATTATTTGAATATGTTTTCTGACTTCACTTATGGTTGCGTATTTCTAGAATAGTTCTATAATGTTAGTAGACTTGGATATTGTTAGATTAGTCAAAACCATCGGGAACTATTGTTCCGATTTTCTTGAAAATCAAGATGGTTAGTGACTTAGTTACTAATTCACGATAAGTAATCTAAATATATATATGTTTTAGAATATAATTATTTGTTGGACAAAATGACCCATAGCGTCACTATTTGCACAGATCATTGTGTTGTTGTAGCAAATTAACTATGTGACAAGGAAATTGCACTCTCATCATTTGTGATTAGATCACCATAGATATATATAAATGAAGAGAGGTCCCTATGATTAGTTCCTAGACTGAGAATGATATGAGACAGTATCAGTCCCCGAAGGATTAATCATTAAATATCCATAGCCGGAGTATTATCGAGACTGGACATCGATAATGCGGAATAGGCTAGTATTGCACTTATATGCGTTGTGAGGGCACAACGACATAGTTCTCACATATATAAGTGTTGGAGACTTATGCAAGTGCGATAGGAGGTCGTGTTTCACCGATGGTACGGGAAACAGCTTCGCTCTGGAATCCCATTGGTATTATGACTATGTGTCTATGGGAGGCCGAAATCAAGGTAGATGTGTATAGTCTTAACCTGAGACTTACATCGCTAATACTTACGATAATCGATAGACTTTGGTCTTGGTGGTACAGGGCTTTAACCGGTTCTGCGTACACCACTTCCGGGTTTATCAGAGAGTCATAGTGTATTGGGTGTGATGTCAAGACGGAAGTATCACTTCAGTCATATTGGAGATGATGTCACGCAGGATACGGTATTAGTGCTCTTAAGTGTTGCGCGGCCATCGTGATATTATGACAAGGTCATGTATATCCGATTATAGAGAATAGTTACCAGACATCCGACATGTGCTTCATACGGGGCAGACACTTATCCAGCCCCAGGCCTAGCACGTGACTATCTGATACTGGGCCGATATGCACAATACAATAGTATACTACGCTTGATACAGATCTTAATATTCTTATGAGAATATGTCCGGAGAATTGGGAAGACTTGGTGCTTTGCTAGGAGTCGACCTTGTCTCGTAAATCGGTAGAACGTAGTACTTGGTACGTACGTGATTCGGATACACCGACGACCGTATTTACTGCCAACATATCCAGGGATCTCATGGGTCGCTTCCCAAAGATTCACCGATGACGTATGACTCGCACTTATATTAATCTGGGATTAATATGATGAGAGAGAGAATTAATCCGGGATTAATTTCGGAGACACTTTATCTAGGATAAAATATCAATTGAAGAGAGAGAAACATTGATTTGGAATTAATCGAGGAATTAATATATTTGATATATTAAACGAAATTAGATTTCGACGCGGAATTAAAATTAGATTTTAATTCGGCGAGCGAATTAATTTAGAATTAATTCGTTAGCGACGTGAATAGTGATTTCGCTAGGCGTAATTATTTAGTTCTCGTCGCGACGGAAATTCGTTAATTCGGAATCAGCGAATTGAGGCCCGAAAGTGTTTGCGGACACATTCATATTTTGAAACGAGTAGGATCCGCAAATCACATCGCGAAGTCTCATTACTTGACACGAATAAATGATGGATGTATCTAGTCACCTTTATGGGATGATACATTGTCTCTATTCTCAATGTAAGTAGGTGAGGCTATTTAATGAATTTTTAAAAGGTGATGTGTGTTGTTGGGAATTAAAACCCAAATGTGTTTGAAATGAATTTCAAATGAAATTCAAGTGCATTTGACGCATAAAATAAACACAAAACCGTATACACACATCTCTTCACTTTCCCTCCTCTCTCTCCTCTTCTTCTTCCTCTCTTCTCTCACGCCATTTCTGGTTCTTGTGAGGCAGTGAACTGCCGAATTTAAGAAAAAGAAATGGAGGGAACAAGTGTGTTTTGTGGCAAAACAAGAGTGCTAGCACACTCCGGGATCATGCCAAGGTGATAAGGGAAGTATACCCATGAGCAAGGAACGTTTTGATGAAGCTTGGAGCTTGATTTTGGTGACCAAAAACGCATCATTGGAGGCCATGACAGTGAACTGCCGTGAGCAGTGGCAGTGGGCAGTGAGTTCGTTTTTGTTGCCCAAATCGTCTCTGAACCGCTCGATGTAAGTATTCCGCACTTCCGTCGTTGTATTCGCTTATGATTCATGCTTGAGTTTTGATCTTGGGACCTCTAGAAACTCCTACAATGGCATCAAGAGCTTAGGTTAAAAGCATGAAAAATGTTAGGGCTAAAATTTGGGCAAACTTGATTTTGAGCATGATAAATTAAATTGGATGGATTTGTATGCTTAATTGTGTTTGAATTGAAGATTGATTGGGTCAATTTCAAGAAATTTTGATTGGATCATTTTTCCCCCAAATTTCCACCTTGGCCGAATTTGATACATGATTTTAATGTCTTGGGATTTTTGATTTTTGACAATTGGAAGTGTTGGAAATCATTCGGGATGATGATTTAACGTTGATTGCGGAATCAATTGGATTGAATTCGATTTGGACGAAAAATCCCCAAATTGCCAAGTATGTCATGAAACTTTAAATGGGTAAAATTGATTTGAGCATGCAATTATGAAATTGGATGATTAAGTATGCTTAATACATGTTTAATTGATGATTGGTTGGATCAATTTGATTAAATATTGTTTGGAACAAATTTCCCCAATTTTGAAAGTATGTCATGAAACTTGAAATTGGATAAAATTGAATTGAGCATGCAATTATGAAATTGGATGATTAAGTATGCTTAATACATGTTTAATTGATGATTGGTTGGATCAATTTGATTAAATATTGTTTGGAACAAATTTCCCCAATTTTGATGTGTTGGCCGATTAGGAGTATGCCCTAATTCTTGGTAGTTTTGTTTCGTTGATCATTGGATGACTTGAAACGATTGAGGGTATGTTGATTTAATGTTGAATTGGTTTTTAATTGGATTGAAACAAATCGGACATGTAATTAACCTCATTGCCGAGAACAAAGTGAGCATGTAATGGGTTTGATTTTAATCAAAATGTGTTGGACATATGATGATGATAATTGAGTATGATTAATTGGACTAATTTAGTGTTTTGGAAATGTTGATTTAGTTGATTAATCATGTAATGCACTTTAAGTAATTAAATTGCTAAATTGGATTTATGTAATTTAATTATTTGAGGCCTTAAATTGGATTTGGGCTTCTAATGTTGTAATTGGGCCTATTGGGCTTGATTTTATCAAGTTGGGTTTAGGCCAAATGGATTGGATCCAATTGGGCCCAAAACCTTAACCATAAAGCCCAAATGCAACTAATGGACCTTTGTAATTTAATTGGGCCTAATAGGCCAAAATTAATTTAAAGGCTTATGGGGTAAATCCCGGATTGGACTTTGGTTGCGGGTTTGACCCTAGTTGACCAAAAGACCACGCCTTAAGAAATTAATTAAAAGCCCATTAGACTTTAATTAAATTAATATTGGATATTAATCGGGCTTTGAGACCCGTAGCGATTAAATTTGGAATTTAAGTCGAAAAGGGTTTATTATTAAAGTGTGTTATTTAATTTGGAATTAAATAGTGAATTAGAATTAAATACAAATTGAATTGGATTTAATTATGTAGTTTAATTTAATTCGAGAATTCGTACTTTAAGTACTTATTCGCAAAAACGAGTTTGACTCGAACAAAATCAAATCGTTGTTTGAACATTGGATGATCACATAATTATCAGATTAATTAATTTGATTAGATTGATTGATAGCATGCTTATATGAGTGAATACATGGTTGTGATGCATGAATAATGTATATCGGATGGATATTAGATGGGTGGGGCAATTTTAGAAATTGTTGTAATAAATTCGATTTATTAAATTGGACCTGCGAGTCCAGCCTTATCACCTCTATTCTCTTTGTATTCTCTTCTCATCTATTCCCCTCAATGTAAATGAGGTTTCTTTAGAAGTGTAGTGTAACGGGTAGAAGTAATACAAGTGCTAGCTTGAGTGAGAAAGGGAGAGATTTGATCTAGGATCAATGTAAAGTATCCATCCGCATATCATTATTATTTATTTTCATACTCGCTTTATTATGTATTTAGAATGCATGTTTAAGGGTGTATGATGATGAGACCTTAACAAAGATAATTAAATTGGTAGCCAATTTGCACGCGAAAAACCCTCGTTAGATATCAAGCGTTTATTTTCCTTCCATTGAGTGATTCTTACTCAAGATCCGAGATTGGCATGGGTTGTTGGCCAAAGTCAAGCCCTTGTCCGTCAAAGATGTGTTTTAATCACGAGGCTTTGTTCCATATAGGTGTCGTGTCCAAGTTGTGGTTTGTTGGCCAAAGTCAAGACCACTTCTTGTCCATTGACATTGATTACGAAGCTTCCATGTCAATGGGTCCGCGCTTGACTGGGATCACTAGGTTTGTTGTGCCAAAGCCAAGGCCTAGTTGATTCAGAGGAAAAAGGTTAGGGTATACATTCGATGTATAGGCATATATAAGATATATGTTTGGGACTTGGATGTCCACCTACTGGATCTAGGAGTTGGATGAGATCCAATTGATCTTCGAGATCTACCTAGTTAATTATCATACAATTTGTTGGCCAAAGTCAAGATTGTGTGATATTTAACGGGATCCTAGCCCACTAGGAAACACGGTTTCCCGAGTACTCGACAGAGGGTTAGAGGCTCGACGAAAAATAGTGGGAGGCAAGAATTGAATTTGCAATATTCGTTCAATTACTCGCCATACGCGCTCATTCAAATTATTTCGTCGTAATATTAAATGTTAGTTGGACTAATATTTAAATTGTTGTTTTAATAAACAGTTGGACTGTATTATACTTGATTATATATAATTGGATTATATTAATCAATATATTTGAATTAATTAATTTCAGTTTACAATTGATTTTATAATTGGATTATAGTAATCAATGTAATTGAGGTTAATTAATTTGGATTATATTTGATTATATAGTTGGACTGTTATAATCATTATAATATATAGTACCACTAATCGTTGATTAAATAGTTGAACTATTGTAATCAAGATAAAATGAAAAGTTGGATATTTAAAATATAATCTGGGATTAAAATATTTTAAATGATTTAATTTTCAAATTGAGAATAAATAATAGGTTACCTTATTTGATAAAATAACTTATTATACCTTACGCCCAAAATTAAGCAAAATAAGTAGAGCATAAAATCTTTGGAAGATTTATGTGATGATGACTTTAATGCTTAATTTAATATACTTATCATAAATCTAATTTTAGATTTAAGAAGTATTAAAATTGCAATTTATAATTCTTGGATAATTAATTGACTATTCTAGAGGAGATAAAGTCAAAGTTTGCAATTGGGCATGAAGCACGAGGTGCACATCGTTTCGATATTCCGAAACCCGAGGCTTGGCCAAAGGTTTGTGAAATATTGAAAAGATAATTGACATATCCCCAAGTGACTACCATTTGGATATGGAAGACACGAAGGAATTAAAGAAAGGGCGAGGCTCTGACTTTAAAATATTTGTCAAAGTTATGTTCACTACTAGTATTGAAATTGGATTTTAAATACTTAGTGTGGTACATAAAATATATGTATTGATGTTCAGAATCCGCTATGAGCTGGATACTGACTTCAAGCCGAGATTTCTCTGCGAATCGGAAACAGGACGAAAGTCGCTGTTTCGACCGTAGATACCTAAGTTTAGGAACTACCCTTTGGGTGTGTACTTAAATTAGGAACTGTTATAATGTAACTAGTTTGACTAGAAACATTATCTCTTTATCAGTGTTTAACCCACTGCGGGTGAACCTTTATATTCTAAAACACTAAGAAAACTCCATTAGGTATTTGTTTATCTTATAATGACGTTTCTTGGCCTTAGTGACTTTTAGAAGTCATGTGTTTGACATAGTTTGGTAATCAATTATTTGCAATTGTTGTGAATAATTGAAGGTAAATTATAAAGCTAAAGAAAGAAGATGAGTATAGTTGTGTATAGAGAATATCGAGTCTCACAATACGACAACTGTAGGTATTGGATACCAGATCTTCTATCTAGTTATTTAAAATAATGTTTAATGATTGTTTTCATATTTGATATCAGAACTTGTGACTATTTGATACTTACTTGTTCTATATAAATAATTTTTACATATTTTAATATAACTAGTAGTGTCATTGATGAAAAGATAAACATTAAGAAAATATTCGGTTAACTAAATAACTTAGAGTAGTGCTTTATGAGATTTTATCACATAAGCATTAAATGTTTATTCCGTATGGTAAAGGATGGTCTGATACAAGATCACACCATATATCCTTATCTATTTAATGAATATTGTATCCAGGATGTGATTAAATCTCATTTAACCAATGATCGTCATTGGACCACAGATTTATTAAACTAATACATTGGATGAATGTAGTTTAATGAATTAGAAATTGCCATGGATAGTTTTCATTACTTTGTAACTTAGTTAATGAATTGTCATGACTTAGTTACGTGTTTCTAAAAGAATATATATATATTGAACGTCTTGAATGGTTCAAGAACTTTCATTATGTTTCTGATGAAACGCGGATAGAATATTTTGAATGGTTCAAAGATATTCTATTTGAAGTGTTGAAAACTATATTTTTAAAAATTCATCGTGAGTCTTTGAATTGTTCAAAGATGTTTGATATGACCAAACATATTAATTTATGGAAATTAGTTCTAAAGTTATTTAATGAATGTGATTCTTACTCAATATTATTCTTCTACGATTCCATCGTGATGGAATTGATCAGTGGGAGAAATCCTATTCGTTTGATATTGAGTGTTACCGAATTAGTTTTCAATACTCTTGGGGATACACTCCATAACACTAATTCATCCTTTTAATTAAGGTTCCATTAGTTTCTACAGTTACGTATATGATATGTATAAGTAGAAAATTTGAATCTTGAAAAGTTTGAGATTTGAATCTTTCTTTTGTATAATAGTTATATAATTGAAAAATATATGCGCCTTGGAGGTACAAGTAAAAGTTTATCATTTTTTCTATTTAATAGAATATTGTATTCAATTTGATAGAATATATTATCTACGATCCCCAGTAATAAAATTATTTTATTACTCGATGTGTAACATCAGATGTTCACAATTGTAGAAAAGACTTGGCTTATTGAAGTCGAATGTGAGAGTGATAAACTATAATGGAATACATAATTAATAAGATTAAAAGACCCTTAGAAAACTTCCGTATAAGTTCAATATGATATCAGAATCATTTACAAAGTATTTGATACGTAATGATTCTGTTATTTTCTTTTCGAAGAAAATTATCCTATAACTTATAATGGAAGCGATGTTTGATATCGGCTTCGGAAGTTAGCATTAAACCATAGATAAAAAAAATTATTCATAGCTTACTACGATCAAGTTCCCGGAAATTGATTGAGATTTCGTTATGAATCGTTTATAAAATGTGCAAATTATTTGCGCATCTAAAGCAAAGTAAGCCTGTTAAAGTTTTGACATTTATAATATGACAGTGAGAAAAGTTATACTCAGTAATCTATTGTAGATTCTGAGAAAACTTTTCTATAGTTGCACTAATTGAACAATTAAAGATCTGTTGGTTAATGTTGATATTAAACTATGTATTTTGGCTAAAGAATGCAAAATGGAGTTCCTGAATGATTTCTTCGAATGAGAGATCCATTTTGGTTTCTTTGTTTGAAGAGTTCATTCTAGAATGGCCCTAGAGTTTGTATTCTGCTAAGATCACAGTTTGATATACTAGCTTATAGAGCCTCTTGTAGACTCAGATAAGCTTTCCGGAAATCTGTGTATTTTTTTTACTAACAGTCAGATTGTCTGATTTTATCAAAGTATAAAGAATACACATATGATAATAGGGTCAGTGGGAGCTTACAAATTTCTTTATAGTGTTATATATCCTAACGAAATTATCATTATTAATGTAATAATGAGATGTCTATGAGGTAAAAGATTTACCTAAGTCTTTTTTTCTCCGTGAAAACAGTGGGAGTATGCCCTGTTATATTTGATATAAAGTTTCATATATGATATAAAACTAAGAGACTTGTGAGATACTCCCATAAGTCGTGAATTATTTATGATATAATAAATGACACAACAAGATTATCTATGTGACAGTTAGTATAACTGTTTGACAGTTAGTGTGTCTTTTATTTATAATATTCTTCTTTCATAAAGGATGGTTCATTTCTCGAAAGAGAAATTGACTAGAATGTCTAATCAATCTTATGTATTATAGGATGATGGCATAATGAATACTATATTATGTATGATTAAAGATATCAATTTAATTGTAATTATTACGAGTTATTTTGATATGTTGTAGACCATAGGATGTGTCTTGAAACTTGTTCTTTGTTATCTTTGAGATATTAAGAACAAGTTTCTTATTCATGGAGAATATAATTCACAACCATTAGGGTCAGATTACTTTTGAGTCTAATTATGACGTTAGATGGTCCACGTCATATAAAGTTAGAAAAGATGTAGTGAGAGTGTCACCGTTGATTCTACATAATTAGTAGAATTAGTTGTAACTTATGAAGTATTGACTTATGAAGTTACATAGTGACCTTATATATTAGAAGTTTTGATATTAGTATTGTGTTTGCGGTTGTCTACATAGTATTTTAGATTTGATCTCTAAATACTAGACAACTTTATAGCTATAGCACCATATTGATATCGCATCTGAGTCATATTGATGTAGAACTTGGGTTCTACAAAATATGAATGACGATGGTTAAGGGAAACAGTTGGGTTTTTTGGACAAACTCAATTTGTTCTAGCGGGCTTACTTGTTGTTGCCTACCTTTTGATTGCTAGGTGAGCTCTTGATGGCCATGAATATATGATACATTGAGATGTGTATATGATACCGTGGATTGACACTAGAGCAAGTGGGAGAAATTGTTAGGGTTGGTGCTCGGAGTGCCAATCCGGATCGTATTTATGTCCGATTCATGAATACGAACAATTCATTTTTCCATAATATTACTTATTTAATGGTAGCACCTCTTATCTTAGACAAAGACCCTATGATTTACAATATAGTGCGCAGTTACAATGTAGTTTTTAATTGACATTGGGAAGCGGTCTAGACTCAAGAGATCGCTAGTTTGGGCTTAGTTCCTTTGTTTGGTTTCTCAAAAAAAATCAAAACACCTGACCAGCGGATGATCGTTCCTGGTCAAAATTTACTAACACGGGTCGGTTAGTAAAATCTGCTGAGACCATTACTTGTCGTATATCGTGACTTGGTCCGATGGTTTATCCCAATAACCTATGAGTCTCGGGAGACTCATATAGACATTTAGGTGTTTATTTGATAAACATTGAACGACTCACTGAAGATTTCATAATAGATGGTACACCAACGTCAATATGAATCTTCTAGAATTGAGCGAGCATAGTGATACGTGTTATTAGATAAAATCTGTTTTAATGAGTCGTGTTATTAGACAAAGACCCTAGGATTTACAATGTACTGCGCAGTTACAACATAATTTATAATTGACATTGGGAAGCGGACTGGACTCAAGAGATCGCTAGTTCGGGCTTAGTTCCTTCGTTTGGTTGCTCATTAAAATCAAAACACCTGACCAGCGGATGATCGTTCCTGGTCAAGTTTTACTAACATGGGTCGGTTAGTAAAATCCACTGAGACCAGTACATGTCGTATATCGTGACTTGGTCCGATGGTTTATCACAATGAACCATGAGTCTCGGGAGACTCGTCTAGACATGTAGGTGTTTATTTGATAAACACTAAACGATTCACTGAAGATTTCCTAATAGATGGTACACCAACGTCAATAGGAATCTTCTCGAATTGAGCGAGCATAGTGATACGTGTTATTAGATAAAAAAAATTTTAATGAGTCGTGTTATTAGACAAAGACCCTATGATTTACAATGTACTGTGCAGTTACAACGTAATTTATAATTGACATTGGGAAGCGGACTGGACTCAAGAGATCGCTAGATCGGGCTTAGTTCCTTCCTTTGGTTGCTCATTAAAATCAAAACACGTGACCAGCGGATGATCGTTCATGGTCAAGTTTTACTAACATGGGTCGGTTAGTAAAATCCACTAAGACCAGTACATGTCGTATATCGTGACTTGGTCCGGTGGTTTATCCCAATGAACCATGAGTCTCGGGAGACTCGTCTAGACATGTAGGTGTTTATTTGATAAACACTAAACGATTCACTGAAGATTTCCTAATAGATGGTACACCAACGTCAATAGGAATCTTCTCAAATTGAGCGAGCATAGTTGTCCTTCGACTTGATATACCACAGTGCATATATGAGTTATCCTCCATACTTTGATGGCAGTCATGTCACTGATCTATTTAGATCAGGCCTCCGCCTGTTCGTTGGGTGTAGACTAATTCTTATGATATCCAGTGTGTATCAAGATAGAATCCGTCAGTCCGGTGTACAGGGAATAGGTTTCCTACACGTGTTTGCGATCTAGTAAATCCACGGCTGTGGTATAACTTCAGAAGCAAGTTCCGAGTATTATTTAGAGATCGTAAATTTGAAAGTCGACTATATTATACCATAAGGATTTGAAGTTCTTACCTATATCCTAGGTATAAAATGGATATCCTGTGATGGATGGATTATACGTATGCAATGACCTCGACTTGCATAGTTTAGCGAGATTATCTGTGGTCTTCATAATTCATGAGTGGGTAAATTATGGACACGAAATTTGATTTCGTGACGGATAAACCTAAATTTTGAGAGTCCCACAATATGAAGTGTACTCGTTGAGCACTTGGGCAACGCCTTATGAATTATACAGATTATTCATAATACTTTTCCGGATTAAATGAGTTAATTCGAATAGTTTAAACGGTTAAACGAAAACACATGCTTTAGGGAATTTTGCTCATTTATAATTAATGTGTATTCGTATTTGATACAAAATTTGATTTGATACATATTAATTAATTATCGAATGAGACTTTGAGACATGTCATTAATATATGTATTTGTTATTTAATGTAAATAAAATACATATATGATATAATTACATTAATTAATTATTTAGATATTAAAATGTTAAATATTTGAATAATTAAATAATATCTATATTACATAAATGTTATGCAATATGTTTAATTATTATATGTTATATGTGGCATGATTTTAGTTAAGCTTGAAGTGTGCAAATTTGATTTGTCAAACTAAAGTTTATCTTTATTTAATTAGATTAAATTATACAAATGACTAAAATACCCCCCATGTCGGTTTTGGCTTGAATTTTAAAGTGAAAATTTTGTTTTTCCTTTCATTCTCCAAGCCTTGGCCGAAACCTCCATTAAAGAAAGCCTTCAAATATTTGGTTGAAGAAACAAAGAAGAAAGTGAAGAATTCAAGGAAAAGCTTAAAGAAAGTTGAAGATTAGTAGGTAATCTTTAATATTCTTAATTATAGAAAATTAATTTCTTGTTCTTGAATTACTAGAATGGTTCTAGGGTTTATTTACTTCTTTGAAATTGGGGCTTTTTGATTTGGAGGATGGATTTGGAGGCTAGATTCATGTGTGAAGTTTGATTGGATGATATTAGTGTAATATTGATTCAATTTTGTCATTTGATGACTTGTTGCCATTCTAGATGTTATGAAAACTCTTGTAATGCCTAGAATTATTCTTGGGTGCTTCATTAGTGGTGGCTTGGATTGGTGTTGTGATTATTGTGATTAATGTTAAGAAAATTGGAATAAAGCAAGATATATTGATATTTTTGGTTTCTGGATCAGATCTTGAAAAATGGGTTTATGGTGATGAAAATTATGTCATATAATTGTATTGATGTGTTTTAGGCGTTGGAACAATTGTCGGAATCTGTTTCGGAGTTGAAATATGTGAAAACGACGAAAAACGGGGTTACCGGGTAACTTTTGAGCCAACCGGGTGATGGCTGCCCAAACAGTGAATTGGTCACTGTTTGGGCAGCCCATGAACTGCCCTAGTACTGTTGGGGTTGACCTGGGCGGCCCCCATGTACATTGGGTAGTTGGTTCGGTCAAAAACGTATTTTATGCCATTTTGCGAATAAACATTTTCGTAAAAGTTTCGCAATATTTCTTAACTATTTATGTCGTTATTTGATATCGAATAAATATGTTTAGTTGAAATATGAATGAATTATTCATATTGGATATTGAATAATTTATTCAATAATTTAAAAAGTTTTAAAATTATGATTTCACCCGAACCGCGAGCTTCCGCTCCAAAACCCCAACAAAAATAGTATAAGAGCAAGTCTGATCGTTTATCCATTACATTTGTCATGCTTTATATATGATATATAATCCAATTTTAATGTTTGCACATGCATGTAATTTAGATATTTCTTGACTTTTCGGTTCTACACTTACAGGAAACGTAACAGAAATTTAATGGTTAAGTTAAGTTATGTTTTCTAAGGTAGAATTGAACTGTTTAGAAGTTGATCTAGATTTAACTCTGGATTTGATGTAGAGTTTGTCATTGGCAAGTGAAACCTTGATACGCCTCATTGTGAACGTTCCAAAGCTGTCATAACGAGAAACGGTCATGACCAAAATCAGGAGTCACAGTGAATGTGATTGACAATGAGTTGTCTACCTAATGAATATACGTAGGCGAGATCGTGCCAAAGCTGTGAGTCGAAATATATTCAATGTCCATTTCTCACTATGGAATTAATTTAATTATTGAATTCCTATTTTTCGTTGGGGATTACGGTATTACGTAAAGTAATGGGTGACACTGATGGGTTAAAAAATCCATAACTTAGGCAGTGCGTAATATTATTTAAATTGCTTCTTTTATTTTCCTTTATTCTATATTGTTAATAGAATTAAACTTCTAATCCACTGCATGCATATTATTTGAATATGTTTTCTGACTTCACTTATGGTTGCGTATTTCTAGAATAGGTTGTAGAATGTTAGTAGACTTGGATATTGTTAGATTAGTCAAAACCATTGGAACTGTTGTTCCGATTTTCTTGAAAATCAAGATGGTTAATGACTTAGTTACTAATTCACGATAAAATAGGGTTCCTAGAAGATGCCAAGGATCTTCTAAGTCAAGATTAGTGTGAATACTAAAAGAAGTTGCGGAAAAACTTACATCGATCGGTTGGATGGATGTATGAAGTTCAAATCTTTTTGGTGTTGGTGAAGAGCTCCAAGCTTTCCCTTGTGTTCCAAACTCTAGGATTGGTTTCCCTAACACCTTGAATGACTCCTTGGAAGTGCTAGCTTGAAGAAATTTTGAAACAAAATTTCAATGGGGGAAAGGGAAGCTCACGGCAATGGTGAGGGAGAGAGAGAGATTTTCAACTTTTTGTGTTGTGTAATTGATTTCCAAAATCCAATTCCCATTTACCAAAAATCCAATTAGGTAAATGTCATTCCAAATGAATAAAATAATGCAAAGTGTGTTGGTTGGTGTTGGTGTGTAAAACAAGCTATCCAAGATTTGATTTAATCATCAACCACTTCCATCACTAGTCAAACTAGTTGATGTAAGTCGAATGGGTCCCACCACTTGTAAATTCCGAATTTAAGTCGAACAATCCAACACGCAACTTCGCTCGGGTTTGTTTAATTCTGAATTAAAGAATTTACCGTTGCGACATTATTATTAAAGTCCCTAACGAATTAATTCTAAAATAATTCGTTTGCCCAAATTAAAATCCAATTTTAATTCCACATTGAAATCTAATTTCAATAAATATATCGAATATATTATTTAATCGATTAATTCTAAATTAATCGTTCTCTCTCTTCTATTCGAATTTTATCTCAGATAAATTCTTGTAGTAATTAATCCCAGATTAATTTTCTCACTTATAATTAATCCCAGATTAATTCTGTTCGAGTCAAACGTCATCTGTAAATCTTTGGAAAGTGACCCATGATATCCCTGGATATGTTGGTAGTAAATCCGGTCGTCGGACTATCCGAATACGTGCATACCCGGTACCACGTTCTTACCGATTTACAAGACATGGCTGGCTTCTAGCAAAGCACCGTGCCTACCCAATTCTCCAGAAATATTCTTTTAAGGAATACATAATCTATACCAGGCGTAGTATACTAAGTATTGCGTATTACGACCCAGCATCTGATGTCACATGGTAGGATTGGGGCTGGAATTGTGTCTGCCCCGTACGAAGCTATATCGGATCACTAGCAACTAGTCTCTTTAATCGGATAATCATGACCTTGTCATATTATCCCGATAGTTGCAACATAATATAGTACCAGTTCTGTATCCATGCGTGATCATCATCTCCATATAACTGAAGTGATACTTCTATCTTGACATCACATCCAATACACTACGATTCTCAATAAACCCAGAAGAGGCGTAAACAGAACCTTTTAAAGTCCCAGACGACCAAAACTAAAGCGTACTAATTGTCGAAAGTATTAGCGAGGCAAGTCTCAGGTTAAGACCAAATACACCTACGATGATTCGGATTCCTATAGACACATAGTCATACTACCAATGGGATTTCGAGGGCTCTATCCAGAGCGAAGCTATTCCGGTACCATCGGTAAACAGAACCTCCTATTACACTTGCATGAGTATCCAATACCCAAATATATGAGAACTATGTCGTTACGCTTCCATAACGCGCACAAGTGTAATACTAGCTTATTTCGTATTATCGATGTCCAGTCTCGATAATACTACGACTAAGGATATTTAATGATTAAACCTTTCGTGGATTGATATGTCTCATATCTTATTAATCCAGAACTAATCATAAGGACTTTTATCATTTATATATTTAAGTAATCTAATTACAAAATGATAAAATAGCAATTTCCTTTGTCACATAGTTAATTTGTACAAAAACCACAATGTCTTTTACAAATAGTGATGTTATGGGTCATAATTGTCCAAAAATCTCCCACTTGGCCTATAGCTAATCACTCAAGTATCTAACACCTAAACTATGTACATGTCGCTCAAACTTTTGCTGAGAAATAGCCTTCATCAGCGGATCTGCAATGTTGTCATCTGATGCGACCTTCTCGATCTTCACATCGCCACGATGTATGATCTCACGAATCAGATGGAAACTTCGAAGTACATGCTTGGATCGCTGATGAGACTGCGGTTCCTTAGCCTGCGCTATAGCCCCGTTATTGTCACAATACAAAGGAACAGGCTCAACTGCTAACGGAACTACTCCTAATCCAATTAGGAATTAACGGATCCAAACTACCTCTTTTGCAAACTCAGCTGGAGCGATATATTCCGCTTCTGTTGTTAAATCGGCAACAGTCTCTTGCTTGGAAGATTTGAAGCTCACTACTCCGTTGTTTAAATAAAATATGTACCCGGATTGCGACTTACAATCGTCTTTATCGGTTTGGAAACTTGCATCGGTAAACCCAGTTACCTCAAGTTCTCCATCTCCATAGATTAAGAAAGCATCATTAGTTCGTCTAAGATACTTCAGGATGTTCTTAACCACAACCCAGTGACCATCACCTAGATCGGCCTGATAGCGACTACACATGCTCAAAGCATACGAGACATCAGGTCGTGTACATATCATAGCATACATGATCGATCCGACTGCAGAAGCAAACAAAATCTGACTCATGTTGTCTCTATCATCTTGAGTTTTAGGACACATGTTCTTAGATAAGGTGATGCCATGTGACACTGGCAACAGTCCCTTCTTAGACTGGTCCATGTTGAATCTCTCAACACTTTGTCAATGTATGTGCTATGGGAGAGTCCAAGCATCTTTCTAGATCTATCCTGGTAGATCTTTATTTCCAGAATAAAAGCTGCTTCCCCCAGATCTTTCATGGAGAATTTTAATGAAAGCCAAGCTTTCACCAATAGTAGCATGGGAATGTCATTGCCAATAAGCAATATGTCATCTACGTAAAGGACAATTAATGTCAGTGAGCTCCCACTAACCTTCTTTTATACACAAAGATCATTCTCATTTTTAACGAAATCATATTCTTTTATGATCTCATCAAAACGTTGGTTCCAATAACGCGATGCTTGCTTCAATCCATAAATGGATCGATTTAATTTACAAACCTTGTTTGCATGTTTTGGTACGACAAAACCGCCAGGATATTGCATATAAACATCCTCCAAAAGTTTTCCATTAAGGAAAGTGGTTTTGACGTCCATATGCCATATTTCAGAATCGAAATATGCAACAATATCATGCATTATCCGAATGGATTTAATCATGGCAACATGTGAAAAAGTTTCATCGTAATCGACACCATTTCCTTGAAGATACCCTTTCGCTACAAGCCTAGCTTTGTACGTTTGTATATTGCCATCCATGTCAGTCTTCTTCTTGAAGACCCATTTGCAACCAATATGCTTTACGCCTTCTGGTGCATCAACCAGTGTCCAAACTTGGTTGGTGTACATGGAATCCATTTCGGACTTCATGGCTTCTTACCATAAAGCGGAGTCGATATCTTGTATCGCTTCGTTATACGTAGCTGGTTCGTTATACTCAATAATATTAATATCCACATTAGGTGAGATCAGAAACCCATACCTCTCAGGTTTTTTTCTGACTTTCTCCGACCTACGCGGTTCTTGTGTATTAGAATATTGTGGTATAGTTGTTGGGTTTCTCTAAGGTCCCAAGGATCATTTTCAAGCAAGAAACACATGTGAATACAACAAAGGAAGTTGCGGAATACTCACAATGATCGGTTGTGAGATGCGACGAAGAACAAAACTTTTTATGCCCTTTGAAGATCCTTGAACCCACGGCATTCACTGGTTTTTGCTCCTCCAAATTCGGTCCAAGCTCCAAGCTTTCGAATGGTGATTCCAAGCTCACAAGTGTGGTTCCGTATCACCTTCGCAAGACCCCGAATATGTTCTAGCACTCTGGAAATTTTGCCGCAAAAATTTCCTTTCCTTCTCCTTCAACTCACGGTGAAACCAGAAAGTTTAAGAAGAAAATGGCCTATGGCCGAGAGAGAGAGGAGAGTGAGAAGGGTTTCCAAAACTGTATATTGGAGAGAGAGAGAGATGGTTTGTGTATCTAATACACAATATTGATTTTCCAAAATCAATTAATTGATTTTCCAAATGCAAAAAGTCAAGGCATTAAAGCTTTTCCAACTACCACCATCAATCACAATGACAAGTTGTCATATCACTCAAAGTGACTAGACATCACATCAATTGATTGACTAGTGATTTGACGTTTGATGTGACTTGTGGGCCGCACTTGAATTCGAAATGTGAGTGCGTCCGCAAACACTCCCGGGCTCGGGTTCACTAATTCCAAATTAACGATTTTTCTATTGCGACGTAATTAAATAATTATGCCTAGCAAAATCACTATTCACGTCACTAACGAATTAATTCTAAATTAACTCGTTTGCCCGAATTAAAATCTAATTTTAATTCCGCGTAGATATCCAATTTCGTATAATATATCAAATATATTATTTTATCGATTAATTCCAAATTAATCGTTCTCTCTCTTTAAACGATATATTTATCCCAGATAAAATATCTCCGTAATTAATCCCAGATTAATTTTCTCTCTCTTATAATTAATCCCAGATTAATAAAGTGCGAGTCATACGTCATCGGTGAATCTTCGGGAAGCGACCCATGAGATCCACGGATATGTTGGCAGTAAATCCGGTCGTCGGACTATCCGAACATGTAAGTACCGAGTACTACGTTTTTGCCGATTTACAAGACAAGGTTGGCTTCTAGCAAAGCGCCATGCCTACCCAATTCTCTAGAAATATCCTTACAGGAATATGTGATCTATATCAGGCGTAGTATACGTTGTATTGCGTATTTCGATCTAGTATCGGATGTCACGTGCAAGGCCTGGGGCTGGAAATGTGTCTGCCCCGTACGAAGCACATATCGGATCTCTGGTAACTAGTCTCTATAATCGGATAAACATGACCTAGTCATAATATCCCGATAGCTGCAGCATATAAGAGAACGAGTTCCGTATCCTACGTGACCATCATCTCCACTATGACTGGAGTGATACTTCCGTCTTGACATCACACCCAATACACTACGATTCTCAATATACCCAGAAGAGGCGTACATAGAACCCTGTTAAAGCCCTAGATGACCAAAAGCAAAGTATATTGATTGCCGCAAGTATTAGCTGTGTCAAGTCTCAGCTTAAGACCAAATACACCTACCCTGATTCAGACTTCCATAAACACATAGTCATACTACCAATGGAATTCCGATGGGTCTATCCAGAGCGAAGCTGTTTTCCGTACAATCGGTAAAACACAACCTCCTATTACACTTCCATGAGTATCCTATACCCAAATATATGAGAACTATGCCGTTATGCCCTCACAACGCGCACAAGTGTAATACTAGTCTTTTACGCATTATCGATGTCCACTATCGATAATGCTCTGACTAGGGATATTTAATGATTAAACCTTCATGGATTGATACTGTCTCATATCATCTCAATCCAGGAACTAATCATATGGACCTTTCATCATTTATACATCTTGGTGATCTAATCACAAATGATAAAAGAGCAATTTCATTTGTCACATAGTTAATTTGTACAACAACACCATGATCTGTACAAATAGTGACGCTATGGGTCATAACTATCCAACAATAGTCTCATCACTGATGAATTGTTCGTGTTATGTTTGGGAGTCGGTACCAGAAATAGTATCACTACGATTTTCATCGAGTTCTTCTTTCCTCCCACTTACCACAGCATTTAGGAATTCCTTTTCGAGGAAAACTGCATGTTATAACAACAAATACCTTGTTCTCTTGTGGGTGGTAGAAGTATATCCTTTGGTTTCCCTAGGATAACCTACAAATAGGCACTTATCCGATTTGGGTTCAATTTTGGTACCATCCAAACGTTTAACGTATGTGCAACATCCCCAAATCTTCAGGAATGAGAAACCCAGTTTCTTTCTTGTCCATATTTCATATGGAGTCTGTTGAACAGACTTTGACGGAACCTTATTCAAAATAAGTATTGCACTGTTCAATGGATATCCCCAGAAGGAAATTGGTAGCTCTGTGCGACTCATCATAGACCTTACTATGTCCAAAAAAGTTCGATTTCTCCATTCAGACACACCGTTTAATTGAGGTGTTCCGGGAGGAGTCCATTGTGAAAGAATACCATACTCTTTCGGACTTTCATAGACACATAGTCATACTACCAATGGAATTCCGAGGGGTCTATCCAGAGCGAAGCTGTTTGCCGTACCATCGGTAAAACTCAACCTCCTATTACACTTGCATGAGTATCCTATACCCAAATATATGAGGACTATATCGTTATGCCCTCACAACGCGCACAAATGTAATACTAGTCTCTTACGCATTATCGATGTCCAATCTCGATAATGCTCTGACTAGGGATATTTAATAATTAAACCTTCGTGGATTGATACTGTCTCATATCATCTCAATCTAGGAACTAATCATATGGACCTTTCATCATTTATACATCTTGGTGATCTAATCACAAATGATAAAAGAGCAATGGGTCATGATCTGTACAAATAGTGACGCTATAGGTCATAACTGTCCAACAATCTCCCATTTGGCCTATAGCCAGTCACTCAAGTGTCCTACACCCGAACTATGTACGGTTCACTCAAATTACTGAGAAAATACTTTCGTCAGCGGATTTGCATGATTATCATCTGATGCGATTTATACAATCATCACATCGCCACGATGTATGATCCGAACAAATCAGATGAATATATGAAGTATATATCTGGATCGTTGATGAGACCATTAATTCTTTAGCCTGTGTTGTAGCCTAGCTCAGCTTCGAACAGAACTATATACAATCTAATTAGATTATTATCGACCCAAATGGCTTCTATTGCTGCCTCAGCTGCAACAATATCCACTTTTGTTGTTTATTCGGTAACAGTATCTTGCTTGGAAGATTTCCAGCTCACTGTTCCGTTATTCAAACTTTATGGTACCGTTGTTATGACTTTTAGTCGTTTTTATCGGTTAGGAAACTTGCAACAGTGAACCCAGTCACTTCAAGTTCTCATTCTCTATAGTATAAGACAGCATCTTTAGATCTCTAAGATACTAAAGCATGTTCATAACATCAATCCAATGAATATCACTTGGATTGGCCTGATTGTGACTCCATATGCTCAAAGCGTATGAGACACCAGGTCAAGTACATTTTTCAATGTACGAGTTCTCAGAGAGTACCAACAACTTTAAATCTATCCCAGTAGATCTTTCTTCCTAGAATAAAGGTTGTTTCTCCCAAGAATTCTACGGAGAATTTTCTTGAAAGCCAAGCTTTCACCGATTGTATTATGGGAATATCATTTCCAAGAAATGATATGTCATCATTATTTAAGACATTCACTGTCAGTGCGCTCCCACTAACCTCTTATATACACAAGAATCATTTACGTTTTGAATTAAATCAAACACCATTATGATTACATCAAAACGATAGTTCCAAGAACCCAATGCTTGCTTCAATCCATCCATGGATCGAATAACCTGCAAACCTTGTTTGCTAGTTTTGGTACGACAAAACCATCAGGATGTTGTAAACATCCTCCAAAAGGTTTCCGTTAAGGAAAGCGATTTTGGCATTCCAGCTCCCACATTTCATAAATGAAATATGCAGCATCAACAAGCATTATACAAATGGATTTAACCATGGCAACTGTTAAAAGGTTTCGTCGTAATCTACACAACGTTGATAACGATACCTTTTCGCTACAAGCCTAGCTTAGTACGTTGGTATGTTGCCATCCATGTATGTCTTCCTTGAAGACTTAATAGTACCAATAGGCACAATGCCTTTTGGTACATCAACTAGTATTCAAACTTAGTTGTTATACATGGAATCCATTTTGGACATCATGGCACTTTGCCATAATGGGGAGTCGATACCATGTATCACTTCCTCATACGTAGTCAGTTCGTATTCCTCAATAAGATTGATATCTTTATGAGGTGAGATAAGAAACCCATACCCCAGGTTATTTTCTGACTCTCTCCGACTTACGCAGTTCTTGTGTATTCGAAGATTATTGGTATAGTTTCATCCTTGATGAACTATTTGTGTTCCATTAAGGAATCGGTGCCTGGAATAGTATTACTCCGATTTTCATCGAGTTTTACTTTCCTCCCATTTACCACTGCATATAGGTATTCCTCTTAGGAAAACCGCATGGTGAGCAACAATTACATTGTTCTCTTGTGAGTTGTTTAAGTACTATATTTTGGTTTCCCTAGGATAACCCACAACTTAGGCACTTATCCAATTTGGGTTTTAGTTTGGTATCATATAAACATATGCCTAGCATTCCTAAATATCTAGGAATGAGAAACCTGGTTTCTTTCCTGTTATATCTAATATGAAGTCTCTCTAACAGATTTTATGGAACCTTATTCAAAATAAGTTTTGCACTGTTTATGCGTGTCCGTTGAAGGAAATGGTAGCTCAGAGCGACTTATGATTAACCTTATCATGTCCAACAAAATTAGGTTTCTCCGTGCGGACACACTGTCAAATTGACGTGTTCTGGGAGGAGTCCTCATTGAAAGAATACTATACTCTTTCACATATTTGAGAAACTTATTGCTTAAGTACTTTCATCATGGTCTTACCGTGATGGTTTTATACTTTAGCCGATCTGTTTGTCTATTTCGTGTCGAAACTCTAAAAGTTTCCGATCCGTGTTTCACAAGAAACACATAACCATAACGCGATGCCACATCCGTGTAGGTCACGAAACATTCATATCCACCTCTAGCCTAGCTAGATATGGGCCCACTTGCTTTATTATGAACTAGGGCTAACAGATCGGTGGCACTTTTACTTTTACCAAGTAAAAATTATTTTAGGCATTTTGCCCAACAAACTAGATTCGTAGACTTTATTTGATTAGGATCAAATCTGTCATAGTACCCACTCTCTGAAAGTGTGGATATACGAGTCTTGTTTAATGTGTCTCAGACAACAATGCCACATATAAGTCTCAACTGATTAAATCAGTTTGAGATATTTGTTTGTCATGTCATATGTATGCGATTTATTTATATTCAAAATATAAATACTGTTATTCACATCTAATGTGTTTATCTCAATATCATCTTTATAAAATAAAACACTTTAGTGTTCTAGAATATAAAGGTATATCCGCAACGGATTAGACCCTGATATAGAGATAATGTATCTAGTCAAACCAGTTACATTTTAACAGTTTCCTAATTTAAGTACACACCCGAAGGGTAGGGCCTAAACTTAGGTCTCTACGGTTAAAACAGCGACTTTCGTCCCATTTCCAATTCGCAGATCAATCTCATCTGAAGTCAGTATCCTGCTTACAGCTGATTCTGCACAACAGTACATATTTATGTACCACATTTAGTATCTAAAATCCAATTTTAATACTATTAGTGAACATATTTTATTACAAACATATTTGAAGTAAGAGCCTTGCCCGTTCTTCAATTCCTTCATGTCTGCCTTGTCCAAACGGCAGTCATGCTTCCGTGATCCCCGTTTGCCACAGTTTAGGCGACATCTTGGGATATTTCCTTTGTCTTCCCAGAAGATAATAATGATTTTGCTTTTTCCCTTTTTCACACCCCAGAAGCCTTTGGCCAAGCCTTGGCCTTCTAGAATATCGAAGTAAGATGCGCCTTGTGCTTCTTGCCTTATTGCAAACTTTGGCTTTGACTCATTGAGTATAGCCATTAACTCTCCAAGAGTTTACTATTACAATTTTAGTACTTCTAAGATCTAAGGATAGATATATGAAGATCCTTCAATTTCATTATCATACTTTAAGGATCCAATCCTTAGTTCTGATTAAGAAATTAAGGAGTCTATTTGGCAAGCATTAATGGATTAAGCACTAAAGTTATCATTACATGAATCTTCCAAAGATCATGCTCCACTATTTGCTTAACTCCGGGCTTAGGCCTAAGATGTTATTTTATCAAATAAAGTAACTTCTTAGTTTTCAGGACTATCCTGATTTTTTTATTCCCAATTTGAAAATTAAAGTCGTTTAAAACATTTTTCACCCAGTATTATGTTTTAAACACTAATCTTTCAATTATCTTGATTATAATAGTCCAACTATTAAATCAACGATTTTAGGTACAATTTAATATAATGATTACTATAGTCCAACTATATAATCAACTATAATTTAATAGGTTTATTCAATTATATTGATTACTATAATCCAATTATAAAATCAACTATTAATTGAAATAGTTTGAATACAGTCCAACAGTTAAATTAAAACAATAATAAATATTAGTCCAACTAATAAATAATTTATTTGACGAAATATTTGAAATGAGCGCGTATGGCAAGTAACCAAACGAATATTGTAAATTTAATACTTGCCTCCCACTATTTTTCGGCGAGCCTCTAACTCTCTGTGGAGTACTCGGGAAACCTTGTTTCCTAGTGGGCTAGGATCCCGTTAAATAATACACAATCTTGACTTTGGCCAACAAATTATATGATAATTAACTAGGTAGATCTCTAAGATCAATTGGATCCCATCCAATTCCTAGATCCAGTAGGTGGACATCCAAGTCCGAAACATATATCCTATATATGCCAATATATCCAATATATTGCCTAACTTTTTTCCTCTGAATCAACTAAGCCTTGGCTTTGGCACAACAAACTTAGTGATCCCAGTTAAGCGGAACCCATTGACCATGGAAAGCTTCGTAATTAATGTCGATGGACAAGAAGTGATCTTGACTTTGGCCAACAAATCACAACTTGGACAAGACACCAATATGTAACAAAGTTTTCATGATTCAAACACATCCTCGACGGACAAAGGCCTTGACTTTGGCCAACAAACCAATGCCGATCTTGGATCTTGAGTAAGAATCACTCAATGGAAGAAAAAACGCTTAATATATTGAGGGTTTTTCGCGTGCAATTGGCAACCAATTAATTATCTTTGTTAAGGTCTCATCATCATACACCCTTAAACATGCATTCTAAACACATAATAAGGCGCATATAAATAAAATAATAATGATATGCGGATGGATACTTTAATATATTGTTCCTAGAACAAATCTCTCCATTTCCTCTCTCCAGCTAGCACAAGTATTTACTTCTACCCGTTCATAACACTTCTAAAGAAACCTCATTTACATTGAGGGGAAAAGGTGAGAAGAGAAATACAAAGAGTAAGGAGGTAATAGGCTGGACACGCAGGTCCAATTTAATAAATTCTAAATTTTTTACAATAATTTCCAAAATTGCCCCACCCATCTAATATCCATCCGATATATATTATTCATGCATCGCAACCATGTATTCACACAAGCATGTTATCAATCAATCTAATCCAATTAATTAATCTGAATATTAATGATCATCCAATGTTCAAACAACGATTTGATTTTGCGCGAGTCAAACTCGTTTTGCGAATAAGTACTCAAAGTACGAATTCTGGAATTAAATTAAACTACAACAATAAATCCAATTTAATTTGTATTTAATACTAATTCACTTATTTAATTCCAAATTAAATATTACACTTTATTAATGAACCTTTACGACTTAGATTCTAAATCTAATCATTACGGGTCTCAAAGCCCGATTAACATCCAATGTTAATTTAATTTAAAGTCCAATGGGCTTTTAATTAACTTCTTAAGGCATGGACTTTTGGTCAACTTGGGTCAAACCCAATTACCAAAGCCCATTTAAGGAATCACCTTATATGCCTAGAAATCAATTTAGGCCCATTAGGCCCAATTAATATATTAAGGTCCATTAGTCATAATTGGACTTTATGGATATGGTTTTGGGCCCAATTGGATCCAACCAATTTAGCCTAAACCCATCTTGGTACAACCAAGCCCAATAAGCCCAATTACAACTTCTAAAGCCCAATTTCCATAATAGGCCCTATTAATTAAATTACCAAATTCCAATTTTATAACTTAATTAACCAAAGTGTATAGCCATAATTAATCACCCAAATTAATATTTCCAAAACACAAATTTGTACAATTAATTATGCTCATTAACATCAAAACATGTCCAACACATTTTAATCAAAAATCAAACCCATTTCATGCTTCACTAGTCTCAGGATTTAGGGTATTTTTATGTCCGATTTTAAATCCAATCCAATTGAATATTAAATCAACATTACCCAATTGTTTCAAGTCATCCAATGAATCAAAAATCAAAAATACCATGACATTTAGGGCTCCATATGATTCGGCCAAGCCAACCAAAAGGGGAAAAATTGATCCAATCAATATTTCATGAAATTGATCCAATCAAACTTCAATTAAACATCATTCAAGCATACTTAATCAAACAATTTCATCAAATCATGCTCAAATTGATTTTACCCAATTTTAACCCTAAAAGGTTTCATGCTCAATATTGGCTCAAGATACCATTGTTGGGTTTCTCTAAGGTCCCAAGGATCATTTTCAAGCAAGAAACATATGTGAATACAACAAAGGAAGTTGCGGAATACTCACAATGATCAGTTGTGCGATGCGACGAAGAACAAAACTTTTTATGCCCTTTGAAGCTCCTTGAACCCACGGCATTCACTGGTTTTTGCTCCTCCAAATTCGGTCCAAGGTCCAAGCTTTCGAATGGTGATTCCAAGCTCACAAGTGTGGTTCTCTATCACCTTCGCAAGACCCCAAATGTGTGCTAGCACTCCGGAAATTTTCACGCAAAATTTCCTTTCTTCTCCTTCAACTCACGGTGAAACCAGAAAGTTTAAGAAGAAAATGGCCTATGCCGAGAGAGAGAGGAGAGTAAGAGGGTTTCCAAAACCATATATAGGAGAGAGAGAGATGGTTTGTGTATCTAATACACAATATTGATTTTCCAAAATCAATTAATTGATTTTCCAAATGCAAAAAGTCAAGGCATTAAAGCTTTGCCAACTACCACCATCAATCACAATGACAATTTGTCATATCACTCAAAGTGACGAGACATCACATCATTGATTGACTAGTGATTTGACATTTGATGTGACTTGTGGGCCGCACTTGAATTCGAAATGTGAGTGCGTCCGCAAACACTCCCGGGCTCGGGTTCACTAATTCCAAATTAACGATTTTTCTATTGCGACGTAATTAAATAATTATGCCTAGCAAAATCACTATTCACGTCGCTAACGAATTAATTCTAAATTAACTCGTTTGCCCGAATTAAAATCTAATTTTAATTCCGCGTCGATATCCAATTTCGTATAATATATCAAATATATTTTTTATCGATTAATTCCAAATTAATCGTTCTCTCTCTTTAAACGATATTTTATCCCAGATAAAATATCTCCGTAATTAATCCCAGATTAATTTTCTCTCTCTTATAATTAATCCCAGATTAATAAAGTGCGAGTCATACGTCATCGGTGAATCTTCGGGAAGCGACCCATGAGATCCCCGGATATGTTGGCAGTAAATCCGGTCGTCGGACTATCCGAACATGTAAGTACCGAGTACTACGTTTTTTCCGATTTACAAGACAAGGTTGGCTTCTAGCAAAGCGCCATGCCTACCCAATTCTCTAGAAATATCCTTACAGAATATGTGATCTATATCAGGCGTAGTATACGTTGTATTGCGTATTTCGATCTAGTATCGGATGTCACGTGCAAGGCCTGGGGCTGGAAATGTGTCTGCCCCGTACGAAGCACATATCGGATCTCTGGTAACTAGTCTCTATAATCGGATAAACATGACCTAGTCATAATATCCCGATAGCTGCAGCATATAAGAGAACGAGTTCCGTATCCTACGTGACCATCATCTCCACTATGACTGGAGTGATACTTCCGTCTTGACATCACACCCAATACACTACGATTCTCAATATACCCAGAAGAGGCGTACACAGAACCCTGTTAAAGCCCTGGATGACCAAAAGCAAAGTATATTGATTGCCGCAAGTATTAGCTGTGCAAGTCTCAGCTTAAGACCAAATACACCTACCCTGATTCAGACTTCCATAGACACATAGTCATACTACCAATGGAATTCCGATGGGTCTATCCAGAGCGAAGCTGTTTTCAGTACAATCGGTAAAACACAACCTCCTATTACACTTGCATGAGTATCCTATACCCAAATATATGAGAACTATGCCGTTATGCCCTCACAACGCGCACAAGTGTAATACTAGTCTTTTACGCATTATCGATGTCCACTATCGATAATGCTCTGACTAGGGATATTTAATGATTAAACCTTCATGGATTGATACTGTATCATATCATCTCAATCCAGGAACTAATCATATGGACCTTTCATCATTTATACATCTTGGTGATCTAATCACAAATGATAAAAGAGCAATTTCATTTGTCACATAGTTAATTTGTACAACAACACCATGATCTGTACAAATAGTGACGCTATGGGTCATAACTATCCAACAATAGTCTCATCACTGATGAACTGTTCGTGTTATGTTTGGGAGTCGGTACCAGAAATAGTATCACTACGATTTTCATCGAGTTCTACTTTCCTCCCACTTACCACTGCATTTAGGAATTCCTTTTCGAGGAAAACTGCATGTATAACAACAATACCTTGTTCTCTTGTGGGTGGTAGAAGTAATATCCTTTGGTTTCCCTAGGATAACCTACAAATAGGCACTTATCCGATTTGGGTTCAATTTTGGTACCATCCAAACGTTTAACGTATGTGCAGCATCCCCAAATCTTCAGGAATGAGAAACCCAGTTTCTTTCTTGTCCATATTTCATATGGAGTCTGTTGAACAGACTTTGACGGAACCTTATTCAAAATAAGTATTGCACTGTTCAATGGATATCCCCAGAAGGAAATTGGTAGCTCTGTGCGACTCATCATAGACCTTACTATGTCCAAAAAAGTTCGATTTCTCCATTCAGACACACCGTTTAATTGAGGTGTTCCGGGAGGAGTCCATTGTGAAATAATACCATACTCTTTCAGGTAATCAAGAAACTCATTGCTCAAGTATTCTCCACCACGGTCCAACCGTAATGTTTTAATACTTTTACCAGTTTGTTTTTCTACTTCGTGTCGAAACTCTTTGAATTTCTCAAAGGTTTCCGACTTGTGTCTCATAAGATACACATAACCATAACGTGATGCATCATCCGTAAAGGTTACGAAGTATTCATATCCACCTCTAGGATGGCTAGACATAGGCCCGCATACGTCACTATGAACGAGGGCTAACAGTTCTGTGGCACGTGCACCTTTACCGCTAAAAGGTGTTTTAGGCATTTTACCTAATAAATAAGATTCGCAAACGTCATATGAATTTGGATCAAATCCGTCCAAGTACCCACTCTTCGAAAATGTAGATATACGAGTCTTGTTAATGTGTCCTAGACGACAATGCCACATATAAGTTTCATATTTGTTACTTAATTTAAGTCTTTTGTTTGTCATATTATATGTTTGAGATTGATTTATATTCAAAATATAAAGACCATTATTGACATCAGCACTACATATCTCAAAATCATTTTTATAAACAAAACACGATGTGTTTCTGAATACAAAAGTATACCCACATTGGGTCAAACAAGATACATATATAATATTTCTAGTCAAACTAGGTACATAATAGTAGTTTGATAAATTAAGTACATGCCCCGAGGGCAGTTCCAAAATGTAAGTCCCTACAGCCAAAACGGCGACTCTAGTCTCATTTCCAACTCGGAGGTCGATCTCTCCTGAATTCAGTCTCCTACTAATCTGCAGATCATGCACATCAGTACATATATGAGTACCACAACAAGAATCAAAAATCCAATTTTTAAAACTAGAAGTAGACATGTTTATTTCTATAACAAATATACCTGAAGAAGGAGCATTGCCCACATTCACTTCCTTCATGTGCGTCTTGTACTCACGGCAATCACGCTTCCAGGCTCAATCAGCTGCTCAACTCCGGGCTTTGGCCCAAGAGGTCTCTTTATCGTATAGAGCAATCTCTCAGCCCCCAGGACAATCCTGAGGTTCATATCCCAATCAGGAAATTTCGCACCATTAAAGACATTTTCGCCAATGTTAATGTCCCTAACGTTGATCTTTCCGGCCATCTTAATTGCAATAGTCTAACTATTCAATTAACGATTTTGAGTACAGTCCAACTGTTACAAGAAAAATAATAAAATATTAGTCCAACTAATATAAATATAAAAAATGACGAAATTAATTTGAAAGCGCCTATTTGGAAAGTACTTGAACGAAATTTTAAATTCAATACTGGCCTCCCAATATTTTTCGGCGAGCCTCTAACCCTCTATTGAGTACTCGGGAAACCTAGTTTCTTACTGGGCTAGGATCTCGTTAAATAACACACAACCTTGACTTTGGCCAACAAACTGTATAATATTTAACTAGGTAGATCTCTAAGATCAATTGGATCCCATCCAATTCCTAGATCCGGTATGTGGACCTCCAAGTCCAAAACATATATACATATATATGTCAATATATCAAATATATTTCCTAACCTTTTCCTCTGAATCAACTAAGCATTGGATTTGGCTCAACAAGCTTAATGATTACAGTTAAGCGGGACCCATTGACAGTGGGAAAGCGTCGTAATCCATGTCGATGAACAAGAAATGACCTTGACTTTGGCCAACAAGTCACAACTGCCCAAGACATGCGATATATAACAAAGCTTTCGTGGTTCAAACACATCCGCGATGGACATTGATCTTGACTTTGGCCAGCAAACCAATGCCATTCTTGGATCTTGAGAGAGAACCACTCAATGGAAGGAAAACGCTTAATATTTATTTGAGGGTTTTTCACGTAAATTGGCAACCAATTTATTATCTTTGATTAGGTCTCATCATACACCCTTAAGCATGCATTCTAAAACCATAATAAGGCGCGAAATAAATAATAACGATATGCGGATGGTGTTGGTTTCTAATTAGGTCCCAAGATCATGAAATCAAGCAAGAAATTCGCATGAATACATCAAAGAAGTAAGGTGAAATACATACTCAGATTGAACGGTTTCAGATGCGAAGAACAAAACCACTTGGCCTCCTCCATGAAGCTCGGTTTTGGTCTATTTGAACTGCAGTGGTGCTCGGTTTTGGGCTGTGAAAGTCCTCCAAGATTCGGCCATGGGAGACACCACGGAAGCTCCAAGCTTCAAGCTCCAAAATTGATTCCAAGCTCATGTGTTAGTTTCCCTATCACCTATGTATAACCTAAGGTGTGCTAGCACTTCTTCATCTTCCTTTATTTTCGGTCAAACCAGAAATTTGAGGAAGAAATCGGCAGTGAGCCATGAGAGGGAGAAGAGAAAATTGAGGGAAGAAAGGTTTCCTAGAAACCGTGAAAGTGGAGAGAGAATTAGGAAAAGAAAAAATGAATTATGGTTTATATATTTTCCAAAAAGTAAATTAAACCATTTACCACTTTTTTCAATTTTCCAAAAGTCAAAAAAGAAAAAGTCAAAAGCAAAAAGCAGTAATGCTTTTCACCTACTACATCAATCAATCAAATCAAGTGACAACTTGTCACATCACTCAAAGTGACATTTGATTTGACGCTTGATGTGACTAACGATTTGACGCACGATTTGACTTGCGTGCCGCACAAGAATTCGAAATGTGAATGCGCTCGCAAATAATCCCAGGCTCGGGTTCGCTAATTCCAAATTAAAGAATTTTCCGTCGCGACGTAATTAAATGATTACGCCTAGCGAAATCACTATTCACGTCACTAACGAATTAATTCTAAATTAATTCGTTCGCCCGAATTAAAATCTAATTTTAATTCCGCGTCGAAATCCAATCTCGTATAATATATCGAATATATTATTTTATCGATTAATTCCAAATTAATCGTTCTCTCTCTTTAATTAATATTTTATCCCAGATAAAATATCTCCGCAATTAATCCTAGATTAATTTTCTCTCTCTTCTAATTAATCTCAGATTAATAAAGTGCGATTCATACATCATCGGTGAATCTTTGGGAAGCGACCCATGAGATCCCTGGATATATTGGCAGTAATTACGGTCGTCGGACTATCCGAACACGTAAGTACCTCGTACTACGTTTATACCGATTTACAAGACAAGGTTGGCTTCTAGCAAAGCGCCATGCCTACCCAATTCTCCAGAAATATCCTTAAAGGAATATTAGATCTATATCAAGCGTAGTATACCGAAGTATTGCGTATTTCGATCCAGCATCAGATGATCACGTGCAAGGCCTGTGGATGGAATTGTGTCTGCCCCGTACGAAGCACATATCAGATGTCTGGCAACTAGTCTCTATAATCGGATATACATGACCTTGTCATAATATCCCGATAGCTCGAGCATTTAAGAGAACAAGTTCCGTATCCTATGTGACCATCATCTCCATATGACTGGAGTGATACTTTCATCTTAACATCACACCTAACACTCTACGATTCTCAATATACCCAGTATTGGCGTACACAGAACGTGTTAAAGTCCTGGACGACCTCAACTAAAGTATATTGATTGTCGTAAGCATTAGAGGTGCAAGTCTCAGGTTAAGACCAAATACACCTACCCTGATTGCAGACTCCCATCGACACATAGTCATACTACCAATGGGATTCCGCAGTGGTCTATCCAGAGCGAAGCTATTTTCCGTACCGTCGGTAAAACACAATTTCCTATTACACTTGCATGAGTACCCTACACCCAAATATATGAGAACTATGCCGTTGTGCCCTCACAACATGCACAAGTGTAATACTAGTATTTTACGTATTTATCAATTTCCAATCTCGATAATACTCTGACTTGGGATATTTAATGATTTATCCTTCGTGGACTGATATTGTCTCATAATCATAAGGACCTCTTATCATTTATATATCTAGGTGATCTAATCACAAATGATAAGAATGCTATCTCCTTTGTCACATAGTTAATTTGTACAACAACACCATGATCTGTACAAATAGTGACGCTATGGGTCATAATTGTCCAACAATCTCCCACTTTGCCTATAGCCAGTCACTCGAGTCTCTGACACCCGAACTATGTACGGTTGGCTCAAATTGCTGAGGAAAGACTTTCATCAGCGGATTTTCATGATTATCGTCTGATGTGATTTATTCGATCATCACATCGCCACGATGATTGATCCGAACGAATCAGATGAATATCGAAGTATGTATCTGGATCGTTGATGAGACCATTAATTCTTTAGCCTGTGCTGACGTCTAGCTCAACTGCTAACAGAACTATATCTAATCTAATTAGATTTGTTATTGACCCAGATGGCTTCTATTTCTGCCTCAGCTGCTGCAATTAACCCGCATTGTTGTTTATTTGGTAACAATATCTTGCTTGGAAGATTTCCAGCTCATTGTACCGTTATTCATACTGTATAGTACCATTTGCGACTTTTAGTCGTCTTTATCGGCTATAGGAAACTTGCTACAGTGATCCCAGTCACTTCAAGTTCTCATTCTCCATAGACTAAGACAACATCCTTAGTTCTCTAAGATACTAACGGATGTTCTTAAAATCAATCCAGTGACTATCACTCGGATTGGCCTGTTTGTGAATCCATATGCTCAAAGCATATGAGACACTAGGTCGCGTACATTTTTCAATGTACGGTTTCTCGTAGAGTATTTCGAAAGCCAAGCTTTCGCCGATAGTTATTTTATGGGAATATCATTTCCAAGAAATGACGTATTATCATTATTTTATAGGACAACCACTGTTAGTGCGCTCCCACTAACCCTCTTATATACACAAGAATCATTTCGTTTTGAATTAAATCATAAATCATTATGATTACATCAAAACGATAATTCCAAGAACTTAATATTTGCTTCAATCCAAACATGAATCGAATAACCTGCAAACCTTGTATGCTAGTTATGGTACGAAAAAACCGACAAGATGTTGTAAACATCCTCCAACTGGTTTCCTTTTCAGGAAAGCGATTTTCCCGTTAAGCTGTCATATTTCATTTATGAAACATGCAGCATTAGCAAGCATTATCCAAAAGGATTTACCGTGGCAACAGATAAAAGGTTGAATCATAATCAACACAATGTTGATAACGATATATTTCCGTTAGAAGCCCAGCTTTATATGTTGGTATATTGCCATCCATGTACGTCTTCCTTGTAGACTTATAGTACTAGTAGGCACAATGCCTTGTGGTACATCAACTAGTATCCAAACTGGTTGATATACATGGAATCCATTTCGGATTATATGGCACTTTGCCATAATAGGGAGTCAATACCTTATATCACTACCTTATACGTAGTCAGTTGGTATTCCTCAAAAGATTGACATCTTTATGAAGTCAGATCAGAAACCCATACCCCAGGTTGTTTTCTGACTCTGTCTGACCTACGCGGTTCTTGTGTATTCGAAGATTATTGGTAATAGTTTCATCCTTGATGAACTATTTATATTCCATTAAGATTCGGTGCCTTTAACAGTATTACTCCGATTTTCATCGAGTTATACTATCCTCCCACTTACCACTGCATTTCGGTATTCCTCTTAGGAAAATCACATGGTGAGCAATAATCTAATTATTCGCAGGTGAGGTGTATAAGTACAATACTTATGGTATCTTTAGGATTACCTACATTTGGCACTTATCCAATTTGGGTTCTTATTTGGTATCATCCAAACGTATGCCTAGAATCCCAAATCATCAGGAGTGAGAAACCTGATTTCTTTCTTGTTGATATCTAATATGTTATCTGTTAAACAGATATTTATGGAACCTTATTCAAAATAAGTTCATGCACTGGTTAAAGCTTATCCGTTGAAGGAAATGGTAGCTCAGAGCGACTCGTGATTAACCTTATCATGTCTAACAAAATTCGGTTAATCCTGTTCGGACACACCGTCAAATTGACGTGTTCCGGGAGGAGTCCTCATTTGAAAGAATACTATACTCTTTCAAGTACACTAGAAACTTATTGTTTAAGTATTTTCCATTACGGTCTTACCGCGACAGTATAATAATTTAGCCGATCTGTTTGTCTATTTCGTGTCGAAACTGTGAAATTTTTCGATTTGTGTTTCAAAAGAAACACATAACCATAACACGATGCCACATCCGTAAAGGTCACGAAATATTCATATCCATATCTAGCCTAGCTAGACATGGGCCCACTTGCTTCATTATGAACTAGGGCTAACAGATCAGTGGCATTTACACTTTTACCAAGTAAATAGTGTTTTAGGCACTTTGCCCAATAAACTAGATTCGTAGACTTTATTTGAATAGAATCAAATAGTCCTAGTACCCACTCTTCGAAAGTGTGGATATACGAGTCTTGTTTAATAGTGTCCCTAACAACTATGCCACAATTAGTTTCTTAATTGATCAAATCAGTTTGAGCTATTTATTTGTCATGTGATATATTTGAGACATTATTTATATTAAAAATATAAATTCTGTTATTCACATCTAATGTGTTTATCTCAATATCATCTTTATATAATAAAACACTTTAGTGTTCTGGAATATAAAGGTTCACCCTCAGCGGGTCAAACACTGATATAGAGATAATGTTTCCAGTCAAACTAGTTACATTATAACAGTCTCCTAATTTAGGTACATACCCTAAGGTAGTTCCTAAATTCAGGTATCTACGGTTAAAACAGCGACTTTCGTCCCGTTTTCAATTCGCAGATAAATCTCTAATGTTGTCAGTATCCTGTTCAAAACAGATTCTGAACATCAATTCATATATTTTATGTAC